>CM053980.1:27360816-27568316 GCA_028641955.1 Protonibea diacanthus
TGTCCTCTCTGAATCATCGAGGTTAGCAGGTGAAACCAGGCGAGTTTAACGTCCTGCTACAAAACAACGGCTCCTTTTCCCCTTCAAAATAAAAGCTTTAGATCAGTCAGAGACAACGAGCCTCTTTAAATCAGCAACCACAACCTGATATCAGTATTACAGTTCTACAATCATACAGCTGTTTTAGATGATTTCTGATTATTTTATTAAAGTGTAAAACATGAGAGCAATGACTCTAAATAATAATATTTACTGTTTTAATGGCCAGTTAACAGTTAATTATGATCGCTAATTACAATCTGCTCACTTACTCTTAAAGCTACCATCACAGTACTGTACTGATGTTTCACATTAAAAGCTTTCCTGGGAGGCTTTTAATCTGAAATACCTGCAGGAAGTATCTGTCTTACATATAAATGTGTATGTTTCTGGTTCCAGTGACGACTCCCCCACCTGTCCACCAGGGGTCCCTGTTGCTTTCCTTGCAGACGTTAATTGAAGGCGTCGTCAGTTATATGAGCTGTAGCTGTGCCGTGTGAAGACCTCCATAATCCTGCAGACCTCTGTGGCTGTCTGGTTCTGGTTCAGTCTGTGACAGCAGTTATTGATGCCACAGATCAGGACTTTAGTTTTCTGTGTTTTGATTCACTGGGAATGATTTGACAATGACGGCACCACCCGGGACTTATGAGGTCTACAGACTGACCCTTCTCACCAGGATAGTCCCGGGGACTCTGATTCACTGTCACACTGCACGACCAAACCGCCTGGACAACGTCATGCAGTTACAACAGCTGCTCAACTGGGGGCGGTATTACCCAAAACGAGCACCAGGAAGAAGAAAAAACAACTGTGTGAACGAACATCACCAGGAACCAAGCGGACTGAGACCCGGGTTTTCAGTTTGGATGAGCTTTCACACCTGCCCAGACGGACCGGACTATCTGAGGAAACAAACTCTGGTCTGTTGAAAGCGGCCTGAGATACTGACATGAGCTCCTTTGGTGCCAACAGTTTTCAGCAGAGGCAAACGGTGGCAGTACAGGGTCGAGAACACAACAAGCGTTACGTGTTTGGTGTGATCTCGACCCCGTAATGCCACCATCTTTCATTCACCCTGCAATCAGTACACCTGTTTGGACGAGGATCTGCCTGCTCGGTTCAAACTTCACCTTCAAACTGGACAGAATGAAGCAAAAGAAAGAGACGAAAGCAGCAGAGCTCATTCAAACTACAGCAGACTGTAAATGCAACATGTTACCATCTTTTCACTTTTTGTCTCTTAAAAAAATGAAATCCCTCCATCGTATGATGAAATAATAACAGATGTGTTGGTGACTGTGACTGTCTGTCTGTCACATGTTGCAGTCCAGAGAAGAAGACGACGGCGAGCAGCTAATTAAACGCTGACGTTAATACGATTCAGCACGGCGAAGGATGAGCTGCCCAGAGCTCTGCTCACAGATGCACCGTCATGGATGAGCGGCTCTGATGGACGTGTGGAGCAAGAACGGTACACTGTACACGTGTGTTCATGTATGACACACACACACACACACACACACTTGTATATAAGGATCTTCATGGTTTTCTCATTAATCCACCTCCAGCCAGCTGTGACTTCAATACTGAGGAACATGTAATCACTCAATCATTCCTTCCTATGATTTCCCTCAAAGCAGTTAATGATTATTCTAATTCATCTGTCAGTTATTTCCAATTAATCAATAAATAGTCTGTTTATCACAAAGTAGAAAATCCTCTTTTTGCCCACCGACTCTTCTGCAAACTCTCCCCCCAGAAAACAGCCTCCGTCTGGGCAGTGAGAGCCGAGTGAGTCCCTCTGCTCACTGATGGAAACAGTGTACATATTACATTATATAAATATATGGAGGATTGTGTTGCGGTTTCAACATGTTGACATCAAACGGACTGTCGTCCTTGGTTACGGTTGCTATGATGCAAAAACATTATTCGTTTTTTTTGTCTTTTAACAGGATTTACTGACGATAAAAAATAAATTAAAATATCATCTTAATCCTTTCAGGGAAAAAACAGTAATTTCATAAAAATGCATATTCTGAGACAAATTATGGTTTGATGAAATGATCCCAGACGCACAGACATATGGTGAGCACGAGGCCCTCAGGACGTCCTCTGGGCTCCAGTCGGTAATCCGGTTTTTAAGGACGCACGCATCATCCTGAGAGCGAGTCCTGACTCTGAGGCGGATTAAACGGCAGCAGTTCTTCCCTCTGTGGAGGTTTTAGTCGAACTTCAGCTGCTCGGCTCGCGTGATGTTTGCTATATTGTCATCTTAAGTCAGGATTGGAATCTTAAACGTCCTCACAGCCGCTGATGTCTTTGTCTGTTTGTTGCTGTATCCACTTTAAAACCTCAGCCTGCAGTCTTTACATGCAGCGTGCAGGCAGAATGCAATAATCTCTGTTTTAGTGCGAGGATAATCTCCTTCAATTCAACTATAATCGGACAGACATCTTGTCCTCTGCTGACCCAGAAGCTGCCTCCTCCTTCTTCTTCTTCTTTTAGCTAAAATTCAAAAAACTGTGAGATGGAGGAGCTGCACCAGGCGGAGATCTGATCAACAGAGCCGAGCCTCGGGCGTATCAATCGCTAAATCCCCCTGAAAGAGGGTAAAAGAGGAAAACACCGGGTATTTCTTCAGGAGAGGGAAGAGACAGAGAGACAGAAAAATAAAATAAATGTCAGGAATCTGAGCTGGCCGTGAGAAACAATGGCACTTTAATTGTTTCCTGAGGGATTTAGCGTTAGCTGTGGATTTTCGCCCAGCCCCCGCCTTCATTATGATGCATTTCCCCCAAAAAACAATTCCTGGCACTTGTTGACGTGGGCACCGTGCCTCCATCTCCTCCTCCTTTCTTTTCTCTTCGCCCACCACCTCTCAATCTCCTCCTCCTCCTCCTCCTCCTCCTCCTCCTCCTCCTCCTCCCTCTCTCGCAGCGGGCCCTGCCTGCTCGGCTTGGCACAGATGGGCGAATCCAGCAGATGTTTTATCAGACCTTTTTCTTCCTCTCTCCCTCCTCCTCTTCCTGTCTTTCCTTTTTCTTCCCTCATGTTCGCTCATCTCTCCTGCTGCATGAATGGATTTAGGTTAGGGAGTTAATGAGGTGATTTATCTGTCCAAAGCTGTTTGCTGTTGATTGTTTTGAGGGAAGAACAATAGGCAAAAAAAGGGCTTTCTCTCCTGCCTGAAATGTACAAATTCTGCAAATATAAATTCAGCTCCCTATTGAGTCATCAAACCTCGCTTTATAGAGACGAGACGAATTGGCCCTGCACGCCGTGATAAAAGTCCAACATTCAGGTATGCGACTGTTCAAAACCTGGACGTAGGGTCTCTGTGACGCCCCCGCAGACTGCCCAAACCTGGACGTAGTCTCTGTGACGTCCCCGCACTGTCTAAAACCTGACGTAGTCTCTGTGACGCCCCCGCAGACTGTCTAAACCTGGATGAGTCTCTCAGATCCCCGCAGACTGTCTAAAACCTGGACGAAGTCTCTGTGACGCCCCGCAGACTGCTCCAAAACCTGGATCAGTCTCTGTGACGCCCCCGCAGACTGCTCCAAAACCTGACGAGTTCCTGTGACGTCCCGCAGACTGTCTAAAACCTGGACGTAGTCTCTGTGACATTATCCAGTGTGTCTCTGACTGCACGGTCCAGCCTGTGTTAGCCTAAGTTCATGCACGTAATAACTTGCACTCCATCGCCATCTTGACAGTTTGGGCAAAGAGCCAAGGAGCTGACAGAGAGCAGTAACAGCAGCCGCGAGGCTGACACACCTGTCAGACAGCCCCGGATACACTCTGTCTAACTCCCTTAATATATTTCCACGGAACAGTGACTCACTGACATGCATAGCTGCTTCCATTGTTACTCAGTGATCTGTAAACAGACTGTACCAGCAGACAGATAACGAGATCCACAGTAATTCAGCTTAGAGGATGCTAACTAATGTGACGACATACCCACTAAGGCCAAATAAAGGTGGACAAGGAGGTGTGTTACACCCATTACTGCATACCCCAGCTAGCGCTTATCGCTAGCATCAGCCTACCTCGTCGGACCGAACACACAGTGTATAAACACTGATGAACAACGTGCCCTGCCTGGTACGCCGTCTCTCACAGCTCTGACATCATGGGTTGGGTTTGCTCTGTAACGGCTCAGTCAGAACTCCGAACCGGGCCTCAGCTGTGCTGCTAAATAAAACCCGAGGCAGGATAAGAATAACTGGTAAAACTCCCGCGCCGCTCTTCTGCTGCTGCTGAATGAACTGCTGTAAACTGCTGATTCCACTCTGTTTCATTTTTAGTAAACACCTGCTGGTCTTTTTTGTTTTTTCTCTTCTCTCGGCTCAGAGCAGCGGGAGCCGTCACATCCTGAACAGACTCCTATTATTTGGCTGTTTGTACTGCGCAGACACCTGTCAGCCAGATTAATTACACCACCGTAGATGCAAGAATGGTGAAAATGTGAAAATGCCCTCCGCGTCCAGCAGATACTCTGTCCGCCGAGATAAAATGTGAACAAAACTCAAACGTAGCAGATGCATCCTGGTAATGTGGGAGTCTGGATATAAACAGAACATGCCCACACCTGTCAGGGAGGCTCTTTGTCATCATATCAGTACCACAGGTGGGCTGTAACACAACACATTTAGTCAGGTAGTGGACTGAAAGCAGCTCCGATCCGTACTTTTTATTTAATGACAGTGACTTGTAATGTGAAGAGGTCGCTTATGTTTGACAGTAGACTGCATCTTTGTGAAGCCTTTCAGCTTCTCTTTAGCTCGCAGCAGTTCCTCTTTCAGACTAATTTTTCTTCACATTCTTTATTTAACAGGATTGTAAATTTAGGTTTCCAGTTTAGGTGCCAAAACTGCATTTCCTCAAACGTTCACTTTGAGCCTGGCCTCCAAAGTGAGTCAGCCGGATAGCCAGAGCCGGGCGGAGGCAGAGTTGCCAATGCATGGAGACGACCAGAGCCACAACACTGAGCTTCACCACGGCTCTTCAGAAACCTGTGGGCGACGTCACGTGGAATTGCGCCACAGGTTTTAGACAGTCTGCGGGAGCTATGGGAGACTACGGCCAGGTTTTAAACAGCCTGCGGGGACGTCATGGAGACTACAGCCAGGTTTTAAACAGTCTGTGGGACGTCACTGAGACTACGTCCAGGATTATTTATGCAGTCTCTGGTCAAGATGAACCAGTTTGATGGACTTGCAGGCTAGCAGTTTCCCTCTGCTTCCAGTCTTTTCGCTAAGCTAGGCTAAACACACCCTGTCTTCTTCGTTCACAGCAGAACTTCCGATTCTCAGAGGTAATAGACAGAAAACTTTCTGCAGACAAACAGGTAACTTTTCCCTCCGTGGTTTCATCTGTTCAGACTGAACTGGTCTGTCTGAAGTAGCCCACTTCCTCCTTTATTCTTTCATTTGCGTCATCCCTCCCCAGTACGACCGAGACAACATAATAAATCAATACACGAGTGCTTGTCTGAAGCTGAGCCACTTGAGTGAGCTCAGGACACACGTGTTCAGCAAACAGACATTACACTGTAATCAACCCTGCTACACAAATCAATCATCCCACCTGTCGGGCCCTTCTCCTCGTTTTTCCCACCTGCTTTTGATAAATCCACTTCCTGTACATTAACGCAGGTCACCGGCTACCTCCAAGGTGCAATGGTCGGGTTGGTTCACCCTAACAGGAAGCGACTGTATACTCACATTGAGTTTTCAAATATCCAGTAATGCCACGAAACTGATTACAGCCACATGGGTTCACACCGCCGCTTCGCAGGACTTCTGGGACGCCACCTGTGATCGTACCTGTTGTGTGTCAGCGCAGCCAGAGATGGTTTAGTGGTTTTAATGCATCACGCACACACATCATACTGATGTTATTACCACCACGGTGATCTGATCCAGAGAAAGGCGATGAAAGTGTGTCTGGAAGTCAGTCCTCCGCTCTGTTCAGAGGGATGATGGAGGCCGACGTCTTTTCCTCAGTTACTGAACAGAAGAGCTGATGATTCCTGATGTCCTCCGGCTGCCCGCCAACTCTGTGATTTACAGAGCTTATGATGGACAGTGAAGTAAACTGCTGACAGCTGTAGATGCTGTTAGCTCATGTTAGCTCAGTCTGTTAGCCGGCTGCCCAGACTGTGAGTGGGGAACGGACAAATTCACTTCTACAGCTGCTCACAACATAAGGTGGATCAGGAAGAATACTCAACAGGGCCAGCCCTGTCAGCTCAGCTATGCAGTGAGCTCCCACGCCTGAAAGGCTGAGTCCTTCCTGCAGCAACCCGGTTCGACTCCGCCCGTGGTCCACGGACGCTTCCTTTGTTGGGGGTCGCCTGTTCCCCTCCCTGCTTTCCTGTCTGTCTGTCTGTCTCTGTGATGCTACACTCTGTTAGCACCGTTAGCTCCTCCATCTTGTTGTGCAGAGACCTTTTTGTTCGTGATAACAGACTGCACCCGGTTCGCACTGCCTTAGATCAGCTCAGCCTCCTTCTCCCTCGCTTCAGCAGAGCTCTCTGGTCTTTCCACTATGCTAATGCTGCTAAAGCTAACAGCTGTTCTCGAAAGTGTAAAATGCTTTCACCATGATCATCCATGTTTGCACACAAACGGATGGAGAGTGTTCAAACAAACATGAAAACATACGCCATCCCATGACATCACGTTGTAATATGTCTGTTAGATAAACTTTTACTTGATATAACTCCAACCTGACTCCCTTTGAATCATGGGTAATCTATTTTACTCCACTCACTGATCGCACTTCCTCCACCTCTGCCGAGCGCCGCACTACAAACACTCTGATAAATCGCTTCTTTGTCGGCGTGATGACACAATATAAATTAATAATTTATTACCTTGATTTATACGTACAGGTTCAATTGATTTTAATTAATTCGGCAGGCTGTGAACAAGCACATATGACACACATTATGCCAGAGATTTATGCCATAAAATGAGGTGGCAGTCCATTATGCGAATTTATAATCTATCACCTCTTTAAAATGCAATTATGTATTATTAGACTAATGGCAGAATACATAATTCAGGAGCAGAGCGAGGAAAAAGGCAATCATTCTGAAAGTGAAATCAAAATGGATAAAAAAAAAGACTAACCAAAGTTTCCATTACACATAAGTATGACTTGGTAATTATATGCGGGTAATGAGTCGACATTCCTGCATGTTTTGATTATGCTTCAGGGGGGAAAAATTCACCTCCGCTCCATTTGTCTTCATTAGCTTTAAATCTCTGTTAGTACAGACTGACTTCCTTTCATAATTACACACACAGTCAGTCAGATCTGCTGCTGTGGGAAAATAACAACCGATACATCAGCGGAGTTCCAAGTTTCTCTCAACTGAACTTTAACTTGAACGCGTTCGGAGGGGATTCCAGTGAACTTTGACTTCCTCAACTGCCGAACGAAGTTTTAACGACTAAAAGTGAAACGCCGCTGACAGAGAGACCAGAAAACCTAAAAGTCAATCAATGGATCAAAGAATGGAGAAACAGCTGAGCCGCCCAGTGAGGACAGTTCGCTCTGGAGGGTGGAGATGGGAGCCAAGGCCACGCCATTATCTAAAATCAAAACAGGTTTATCGTCCGTAGCGCGTCACCCTTACAGACAGTGAATTTTCAAAATAAAAAAAGACGCTCTGCAGACTCCAGATCATAAAAACAGACAAGCGTCAGTAATTTAACTGCTTACCATGGACATAAATGAAGAGAAATGAATGTCAGTGGATCAAACAAGTGTGCAGATTCTGCATTATTTGGGTTAATACGCTAACTCACCATACGTCATACCGCAGTGAGCCTCCTGAGTGACGCAGTGCTTCAAATGAAAGAGCGATAGACAGCCGACAATAAGTCTTCGCACAAGTCAAACAAGCTGTTTGTGTTTTATTGACTGTTTCTACTTTTTGTCCAGTTTACTGAAAACAAATAATTAGATTTCTAGACGCCCGTTTCTGAGCTCAGTTATAATTTAGTTTATTTGTCAGGACTAGAGGCCTTACACCTGCTGTAGCTGCAGTGTGAATGGTGGTTGAGAGGCGGAGCAGTGGTGCAGACAGACCTGGGATCAGCCCACCAGCCCGTCAGATGCTGGTGACGGACAGACTGTTCGCCGCACGATCCGGATCTAATGAGCCTCCCCTGCAGAGAGAGCGGGGGGTCGAGGAAAATCCAATGAGCCGGAGTGACACCGCTGCAGGGAGCGCTTTCACTGCTGAAGGAGTGTGTGTGTGTGTGTGTGTGTGTGTGTGACATGACACTGCAAATCTACAGGACACGACACATGCCTGTGCCACCTGTGTGTGTGCCCCCTGCCTCCCAGCATGCCTTCAGCAGCTTCTTGATGTGAGCTTCTGTTGACATGAAGGAGCTCTCTGAAAGCCTCTCCTCCTGGGCCTCTCGGCGGTGGGGGCCAGCAGTGCAGGGTGGAAGAAGAAGAAGAAGAAGAGGGTGTGGGTGGTTGCGTCAACAACCCCTTCATGTGGCCGCTCCAACCATCGTCACGGCGACGGCTCGTTATCTTCCCTTACCCTCCGCTCTTGCTTTTATGTCCATGATGGAGACGTTCAGCAGCCTCCGTCCTCACGCAGCACTTAACCGAGACTAATTCCTCCACAGAGATCAAAGACACGGTATGGTTTCATCTTCACAAAACCTACGGTAAATTTCACCTTCACACGCCTGATGAATGCATTGTGGGTGTTTACGGCCCACCCTTGAATATTTTTCTTCCCAAACATTTTATTATGAAACCGACCAGACGGCTTGTCTGGAAGATGAAAGTTATTGATTAGTTATTGACCAGAAACTCCACGTGCTGTCACGTGAAGATCTACACTTTTGTCAAAGATGCCTAAAGACAGATGTTAAAGGCCACACTCCTTAACAGAAATATCGGTCTTTGTTTTCATTAAAATTTCGATGTTCTTCTGCATGATGACGTTGAACTGAGCCTGTGATGGTTTGTCGAGGAGGCGGTATTTCCAAAACAGTTTTTTTATTATTAATGAACAAAATGAAAAAATGTGTTACACGCAGTCTCAGTGAATAATCACTGTAACATCTGTTGTTTTCTGTGTTTTCTATGTGTGCGCAGTCTAAATAAAAGAGTTAATTAGCCTGTCATATACTTTCACAGGGGTCTCTCTGCAGAAATCCTCAGTGACGCCCGCCATCCATTTTAAAAGTGTCTACAAAATATTTAGTCTGCTGTCACCACACGACGATGAAAATCAAAGTGCTTCCTGTGTCTCAGGTCACTTTGTGGGTTTTTCATGGCATTAGGGGAGAATTAAAAGACCTGAAGGTTCTCTAGGTTTTATTGGCCTACTAATCTCAAAGATCTTTTAAATTAAATTCCACTTTTAATATTTCATCTTTAATTAATGTTTTAGTCTTTATTTGAAATGTCTGGATGAAATTATCTTCCATATCATAGAGCCGGTCCAAATTCTGCATCAAAGTCCAGCTCCACGTCTGGTTTGTACTGAACGCTCCTGTTCATGCAGCAAATGTTTCCTCTGCAGATTTACATGACAAAAGCATAATTTCTTCATCACTGACACTTGAACGGTTATTTTCCTGTTTTCTCATTAAATGGAAAACGAGGCGAGGCTCATTAAACTGTCCTCATCCACAGAAACATTCAGAGATCAGAACACACCAACAGGCTGAAGGTTTACCAAATAAAAGGTGAACTAATGAAGATCCCACGTGTCGTCAGATTATCAAATCCAAGCTCCTCCGTTTGAACTCTTATTAATGCAGAAATATTTCCACTCGTGTCCTCGTTTGAAGCCGAGCTGCAGCAGAAGGAGCGCCTGCACACAAATAACTGATCCAACACCATTAGTACGATTTGTCATGTAATCCTACTGTGGTAAATATGGACAGCTGTACTCGAGTATTTGATCTGAATCACATTACTTGATCAAAACTAACGAGTCAAGTTCTGCCTGCGGTCCAAATCACCTGTGGTACAAACACAACACTCCCGCTGCTCTGAGCTCACAGGCTGGACAACACGGCTAACAAACTGAGCCAACATGAGCTAACAGCAGCTACCAAACTGAGCTAACATGAGCTAACAGCAGCTAACAAACTGAGCTTTCAACATGAGCTAACAGCAGCTAACAAACTGAGCTAACATGAGCTAACAGCAGCTACAGCTGTCAGCAGCCTACTTCAATTGTCCATCAGTAAACTCTGTAAATCACAGAGAGTTGAGGCGGAGCAGCCGGAGGACATCAGAGGGAAAACCAGAAAACATTTTCTCCATAAAATATGATCCAGTTTCACCAAAATCAGTGAAATAGTTGGTGGTGTGTGACTACATTTAATGTTTGTTATTATCTAGACATCAGTTTTAATATTATGTCTTTATTAATAAAGTGAAAACTGGTTTAAGCTGCACAATCCTTTAATAAAAACTGAAGAAAATAAAGAATTATTTCCTCTGCATCACGATGATATAATCATGTGTCAGTTTCAGTAGTTTGTGATTAAAAAAAAACTTCCTGAATCTCCACCAAACACTAATGACTTGTTTCTTGGCCGATGTCCCAACTTTCCACTAAATTTAATTGACATCTGCTAACGAGTTAACAAGCCGACAACCAGGACTGAAAAAAACAAAAAACACGGCACACAAAACACGACAAACCTCCACCTCCACAGCTGCGTCACTTAAAATAGAGTCACTTTATTTACCAGCATCAATGTGAGAACAACCAGAGCACCGGGTCCAAAGCTGGGGTCCAGATCCCCTAAAGGGGTCGCCAAAGCTTCACAGAGGGGTCCTTCATGACAGATACACAGGAAACTGTGTAAATCACAGAGAGCTGAAGCTGTCGGAGGACATCAGAGGGAAAAGCAGCAAATACACTGTGAATAAAATCTGATCCAGTCTGAATAAAGTTCTGACGTTGTGTCCGGACACAGATGGCTGTCGCAGATCAGCTGGGCCTTTCATCCTGCTCCGTTTGGTATTTTTCTGCCACCAAACTGTGAACGTGTTTGCAGGCGAGATGCAGCTGAGGTTGTCTTCATGCTTATTAGGTGGCGCTGTGCAATTTTGGTGCTCATTTCGCCATGAAATTGCATTTGTGTTAAAAGCTGCTGAGACCACCTCTCGTCATGTCAGGAGGATTATTACAGCAATCACAATCAGGTTTATTGGCCAGCTATGTGTGCATATATAGAAACAATGAATAACAGCCATCACTTTCCTTTCTCTCGTTCTTTTCTTTAGCATCAGTCCAGTTTAAAACCTGAACCCGTCCAGCACCAACTGTTGCCTGTTACCTCTAATTATCTCTAAATTAATTCTGGACTTGAACCAACCGGTTAATACGAGACCTGACCCGTAATTAAACACCGGCTCAGAGCTGCAGGTGATAAATGATAAAAATAAATCTGAAATGACAAACACAAAAACCTTTTTTCTCCCAGAGAGCTCCGCCTGTCTTTCCTGCAGCCTCACTCTCAGCTCATCATGACACTGACGTCCCAAATTATAGATTCAAACTAAAGAAAAGATGTACAGTATTATCACTGTTTATATCATGACAGTGGGTGATTTCATGGGTGCATGTGCTGCGATTAACCAGTCTGTCACATCCATTCCTCCAACCAGAACCGAGCCGCAAACTCCAACACAGGGAGTGTGAAAAACTGCAGTTCCTCAAACGTCCACTTGAGGCTGGTTCCAGAAGAGAGTCAGTCTCCATAAGTCCCCATGTTCAAATGTCCAACTTCACAGCAGAAATAAACATGTTTACAGCCTGGTACAAAAAACAGTTTTGGTCTCTGTAGCTAATTTCCCCGTTCATGACAACTGTACTGAGGGTGAATTTATATACAACTCACCTGTTCACATTATATTAAGGCTTAAAGTTATGCAGGATTAAGAGCGTCGACGTTTTGACTGACAGGTGGGTGTGGTTACAGGTGTCACGATGACCAGAGCCACCACACAGGCTCTTCAGAGGCCTGTGGAGGACGTCATGGAGACTACATCCAGGTTTTAGACAGTCTGTATGAGGTGTGACAAAGCGACCTGGGAATGAGGCCAAATCATTTTCCTGACAAAAGAAAAGAAAAAAACGAACGTTTGCTGTCATAAATAACTGCACGTGTTCAAATATCTAACAAAGCCTCTGTGATGACAAACAGCCGGAGCTCGGCGCCTGCTGATCCACTTTCCTGTGACAAAATGATCCGGTCAAGTGTTGCTGCAGCCGAGTGCAGGATCTCCTTAACCACAGAAGAAGAGTGGAGCTGAGGCGGGAGGAGAAAAAAATGTGGTGTCAGCCGTTAAACGGGCAGAGCAGAGCGACAGGGGCTTTAAAAATGACGATACTTTATCCTTAAATTGTTTGGAGAGCTTCCTGCCAGCCGGGTCATGAATCAGCCTGTCCGGCAGTCCTTCTGGCGTTTCTGGGGACGTCGGCGGAGGCTGCGGGGGCCGTGACAGGTGAGCCGTCCCTGCTGCTCGAGCACAGACCCCCTCTTCATCATTTAACATTTAATCGAAGCTGCCACCTGTCCCGACTCTCGCCACTGCTTCCTCCCCCCCTTCATTCATCTCTCACAGCGGGAGCAGCTGAAGAAGAGGAGCTTCCTCCTCTGTGATGGTTTGTGGTGATCAGGTGTAACAGGAATATTAGTCTACCTGTCAAAACAAAGAACAGGAAGTCACATCCATCAGGAAGAGATCATCCAGGTCCATCCGCATCATCCTGGAACCTCTGAAGGAACAAGTGTGATCGATTCATCAAAAATAGACGCCCTGTGTCCTTCCCTAAACACTTTTCCTCAACCTCGATGGGAAACGCCGTGAGGTCAAGGAAAGATCTGATAGGACTTCTGGCTCTTATGTGACAGTGTTATTGAAACTACAATGTTCAGAAGATGGACTACAAAAAACTCCATTTTAGATGCAGGATATATAAATGTTGCAAACAATGGTTATTTGATCCGTTCTGCAGGACAGCTGATCAAATAAAGTGTTCTGAATGTAACTGATCATATGAAGATGTTGTGTGTAGCTGGATTATTTATGTCTCTTCATGTGAGCAGAAGTTTCCAGACTGACAATTAGATGAGACTCAAAACAGCTTTGACGTGTCAGACAGGTGAAACCACTGAACCAATCAGCAGAGACTTCATGAGGCTCCACCTGTGAAACTCAAACTGACACTCACTGTCTAAAACATTAAGACTACAGACTGAAGGACGAGATGCAGCAGGTCTCTGGTGCATCAGTATCATCATGTTGGTTTAGTGTGAAACAAATCTACATTAACCCCGAGCAGCGTTCAGCCGTCCTCCCGCTCTGACCTTTTGCCGCAGATAACAAACAGGAAACAGAGGTTATGGATTTCAGCCGTGGTCGGCGGCGCGCGCAGCAGCCAGACGGATCGATACATCATACTAATAAGTAAAATCTGCAAGCGCCAATTATTGCGTGTCATGTTTACCCACACGAGTGAATAATCGTCCAATTTAGTGAAAGCTCACCAAGGTAAGCTGCCGGGGAGCTCGTTATATATCGTACGTCCTCACACGCCGACGAGTAATTAAGATCCCCAAACACACATGTTAATATCACTCCGAGCCTATTAGGCCTGCAGTGTGTGTGTGTGTGTGTGTGTGTGTGTGTGTGTGTGTGTGTGTGTGTGCAGGTGTAGAATGAGGTTTTGCTGACTTGTTTCCCAGAATGCCGTTCATATTTGAAGGACAACAGCTCCAATAAACTACATCTCTCGCTGGAGCCTGAGAGCAGACGCCATCTTTAAGTCCATGAAAGAGTTTCATACCCACACGACTGCTGCCAGCTGTAGCTGCTGTTAGCTCATGTTAGCTAAGTTTGTTAGCCAGGCTGCCCGGACTGAGCTCAGAGCACCGGGGGAGTGTTAGTGTTTGTACCACAGGCGTTTGGGACCACCGGGAAGAAAAAGAAGAAAAAGAAGAGGTGGTTTTCAGGCCCAGCAGTCAGCAGCTTCTATGGACATAATGGCAGAGGAGAAGAGAGTGAAGAGGACGCTGACGGAGGAAGCTAAGAAGAGAAAAGGAGAGAGTGAGCGAGCAAGAAGCCGCCGGACAGAGTAGGGGGAGTGTTAGTGTTTGTACCACTGGGAAGAAGAAGACGAGGTAATGCTGATGGGGAGCAAAGCCAGTGTCGTGACAGAACCGGAGCTGTATGTAACATGCTGAAATGTTGAGTTTAGAGGAGATTTGCTTGCACGTGTCATTGCTGGACTACTTCACATAGCATTGTTATCTCAATGGCTGTGCTTTGAACAGACACCAGAGGTCAAAGTTGAACTCTGAGCTCTCAGTGGAGGAAGCTGCTGGAGCTGAAGAGGCTGAGCTGAACACCTCGTTATAGAAATGTAAGCTGTACATGTGTTTTATATTTATATTTTGACTTGAAATTCGGCAAGAAGCATTGAGACAACACTGGTCGAGGGTACAAAATGATCAAGCTAGCTGGTCATCCTGCCCCAGCCGGCTGTGATTGGTTCAAAGAAACACAGGAAAGTCGGAGCGTTCTTTTCCTCCAATGGCAGGACGGGTCGAGCCGGACTCTCTTCCAGCGCTGGCACTGACGGTGTTTGGACAGCAGTGGTCCTGTCTGGACCAGTCTCGGTCTGTCAAACCTGCTGATCTTTAACCTGCAGAAGCCACGGGCTTGTGGTTAACGGTGTTTATTAATTCCCACTCGTACTTTGCTTTTTAAAAATGCACCATCCAGACGGAGGCTGTAAACTGTACCACATCCTGTCGAGGAGCTGGATCTTCAGTAATTTGTGTTTGGAGGTTCTGTTTTGCCTTTTCATTAGAACACATCTTAAAAAAGTAAAGCCCCGAGAGGCTGCAGTGTTCAGCTACACCGCTCAGTATGAAGCTCGCGGGCGGAGCGAACAAACACAGATGGACTTCTCAGACTCACTAAAAGTCGTGGAGTCAGATAGAAAGTGTTGGTCAGGTGTAAGTTCTGACCTGGTGTTGGTGCTGGAGGGAAGGTCAGCAGGGTCATGAATATTCACAGCACTTCACGGCCTGTAGCTGAACACGTAGCAGTCATAAACCTCCACCCGTGCAGTGAAATGAATCATGAATCACAGGTGATCTGTCTGCAGGTGCTCTGTTCTGTGAATCGAAGGCAGGTTTGACCTGCGGCACGCCGTCAGCCTGTTGATGATGTGTTATTGATAGATGTGCACGGCTGGTGGTGGAGGTGGTGGTGGTGGTGGAGGTGGAGGTGCTGGTGGTGGTGGTGGTGGTGGTGGCGCCGGCGGAGACGTACTCTCCAGTTTGTTCCTGCAGGTCGACCTCGCTGACACGAGCTTGAATGCTTGTTCACAAGCAGCCGGCGGCTTGTTTTTGGCTGAAAGCTAAACTGATCCGAGGTGTGTTTCACACACTATTGATATTCTGCCTCTGCCTCAGGTGTGTGTGTGTGTGTGTGTGTGTGTGTGTGGTATGTACTGTATTGGCGTCCTCTGTGTGTCTGTAAGCAAATAGTTGGCCTGGAGGAACTGAGCTGAAATGAATGTCTCTCTCCTGTGGATGCTGGAGCTCTGTCGCCCCCCTCACCCTCGCCGTCACCCTCCTGGTGGTTTGAATGTCGGCTGGTTGAGTTCCTGCCTGTCAGGAGGAGAGACAGGAAGGAAGGAAGGAAGGAAGGAAGGAAGGGAGAATATGAATAAGGAAATATGTTTTACAGTTTGAGAGCAGCTGACAAAACAGAATTCATTTATCTATAACTCCATGACGACTCCATCCACCAGTGACGACCTCGCCGCCTCCATCATCGACAGATATGGATGACAAATAACTGTTGGTATTATTTACTGTGACATTTGATTCATCCAGAAATATTTTTTTGTCTAACCATTAAAGGTCCCACTGAGATTAAAAACATATTTTTCAGTGGTGTCCTTGGAAAAAAAGTTTGTTCACCTGACAGAGTCTGCAGGCGTTAACTCTTTCACTGGAAGAATATTCTGTGGTCGAGTGTCAGAAAATCACGATTCGAGACATTTTTACACCTTCAGGATCAAAATAATCTTTGAAGGTTGATGCAAAAAGAAGAAGAGGAGGAGGAGGAGTGGCTGCGGCCCTGTTTGGTGGAGGGGTTGGTGGTTGGTGGGGGGTCGGTTGGTGTCCTGCTGTGATTGACAGGTGGAGCGATCGAGAGCGGGAAGCGAGCCGGATAGATTCTCCAGATTCCTTAAATTGGCAATTAGCTTTAATGAGGACTTTAATTTTAATGAGCAGCTCGCAGATCTCTGAGTCCGTTTGGTTCAGTTCATCCGTGACCCCACCCCACCTCCACCCTCTACCCTCCTCCCCAAAACTCCCCCCATTCCTCCACCCTCAAATTGTAAATAGACTGCGTTTATATCACGCTGATGGTTCATCCACCCGTTCATACCTGCACAGGTCAGTCCACCGGGACAAACACAGGGTTCAGCCTGCTCCACCCTCCTCCTCCATGAGTGCCTCCACCCGTCCCCTCCTCCCACTACAACACCGAGGCCTGTCTGTTCCGCTCGGACAGATTGAAGTGGACGACTGTTGGCTAACACTCCAACAGTTCACTGACCTTCCACCCAATCACAGCTGATTTGTTCCACCACCCATCCTCCTCCGCCCTGCAGCTACCTCCTCCTCTCTCTTTAATTTTTTTAATTTATTTTATTTTTCTCCTCTGCAGGGACGTCAGTCCATCTTATTCTAATGAAGCTCTGATTTCTCTTCAGAAGCATCCGAGCGGTAACGATCGTCAGCCCACAGCCACGGCCTCAATTAGATTATCTGTGGATGCAGGGAGGGATGGAGGGATGGAGAACAGGGAGGAGAGGGAGGAGAGTGGGAGGGTGGAGGTGGTGGTCGAATGAGGAAGATGATTGGCCTGATGGTGGATGTTTGATATAAATTGTGTTAATGGTTTGAATCCCTCTGAGACGGCGTGGAGTCGGCCTTCTTACAGACAGATTCACACCTGAGATTAACGAGAGTCTCAGGTGATCTGATTACAGGTGTTCCGCTCTCAGTACGTCAGTTCACACCTGCATCAACATGCAGCTCCAGTGATCACTTGTGATCTGTGACAGATACGTTTCCTGTACCAGTTACTGGATCTGTGAAATTTGTTTACCATCAATAAAATATTGTTTTCTTTCATAAATTTAGTGTAAATGTGTAAAGAAGAACCACAAACTGCAGTTCCTCTAACGTCCACTTGAGGCTGGCTCCAGAAGTGAGTCAGTCTCCATAAGTCCCCATGTTCAAATGTCCAACTTCACAGCAGAAATAAACATGTTTACAGCCTGGTACAAAAAACAGTTTTGGTCTCTATAGCTAATTTCCCCGTTCATGACAACTGTACTGAGGGTGAATTTATATACAACTCACCTGTTCACATTATATTAAGGCTTAAAGTTATGCAGGATTAAGAGCATGGACGCTTTGATTGACAGGTGGGTGTGGTCACAGATGGTTTGTTTGAGCAGCCAGGCGTCATTCAGCCGCCTCAGGTCCACGATGATCCACGACTTTGCTCATTTTTAGGTGGAAGAGGCAGGAATACTAAGATGGTGGCAACTGAAGCCAACACACTGAGCTGCTGAACAACTCTTCAGAAACCTGCATGATGACACAGAGACTGCATCCAGGTTTTATACTGTCAGGTATCAGGTTGTCTGTACAGTTTACAACCACTTGCTTGTGACCAAGCAGACAACGTTCTCCAGCAGGTCAGTGTGCTCAGCCTTTGTTCCTGTTTCTCTGCACAAACTTTGATGACCAAACGACAAAATGAACAATCGGCCTTGAGGCTCCTCAGTGCAGCAGTGGCTCAGAGGAGGAAGATAAATGTTCACATGGAAGAAAAACGTTGCTTTAATCAGAAATCTGTGTATGAACCAGATGTTTCTGCTCATACATCACATGTAGTTTCACATGTTCTCCTAAAGCCCCAGCTGAATTGTTTTCTTACGTCTGTGTGGGAGTAAAAAGTGATAACCCTTAATCATGGCATTGCAATTAACTCAGTTAGAAGCAGGGAAATTTCCCTGCTGGGAGGTTTGAAAGTGTTTAGGCTTTACATTAAAGCTGCTCTTTACCAGCCTGCAGCCTGCACAGTATCTACAACGAGAGTGTTGGACTTCAGATGTGGATATTCTAGATCATTTCTACAGATCTGATCAACTTTAAGCCTGAAGAACAATAACAAAGATGCCCGGTGAAATATGACTGATCACCAGAAGCCAAAGAGGACGGATGGACTTTAAAGTTGTTTGGCTTTGAGTAAAGTTTGAGTTTGTCATGGCTGACTCGCTTCACTGCTGACATCTCTTATTTGTTCAGGGATTTAAACGGTTCTGGTCTCGTGCCCGATTGGAGGCGGTTTCCCCAGCTGGAAAAACAAAGAGCCAATCAGAGCTTTAGAGGCAGATCTGTCGTCTTCTTTCTGTGCCAGCCACACAGATGACGACAGGTTTGGAGATAATCGACCTACAGAACAATTTGGTTGTGAATTTACAGTTAATGTCTGTAATTTTACAGTGCATGCATGGATGGATCAGTGTGTGTTGTGACTGTGTAATCCCACTGTGGACAGCTATCTGTTCAGCTGTACTCGAGTATTTGTTCTGATTACATTACTTCTGATCAACAGCCAATCATCAACCAGGTCACCAGCAGCAGACACAGCAGCAGCTAATATTACTGACTAGTCCAACAGCAGTCAGCCCAGCTCGGCGTCTGTCTTTCAGCCTTTTATTTCACCAAGCTCTCACCAACCACTAAAAGTCAGTCCCAGATTTACTCTTGTCCGGCGGCTTCTTGCTCGCTCACTCTCTCCTTTTCTCTTCTTAGCTTCCTCCGTCAGCGTCCTCTTCACTCTCTGCTCCTCTGCCATTATGTCCATAGAAGCTGCTGAGCCCGGTTACATTGCCTGTTTGCCTAACTCTGGTTAAAAACATTTTCTCCATAAAATATGATCCAGTTTCACCAAAATCAGTGAAATAGTTGGTGGTGTGTGACTTAGTGCCGTAAAGCGTTACATACTTCTACTACTACTTTCTGCTGATATATAACGATATATAATATTTTCAACCATGCAGGTAAAAACAACCCAATTAAGAGGCAGAAAAATGTGAAAATAAATAAATGAATAAGGAAAAGAAACTCTCTGGATTTGTCTTTAAAACCTTTAAATCTTCAGCTGCTGTCCTCTGCTTCGGTTTCAGCTGCTGCTGCCTGTTAAATATCTTATCTCACCATTTCTATTCACACTCAGTGGTTTCCATTGAAGTAGAGAATCCATTCCCATACTGTGGTATTGTGTCATTGTGCTAGATGAATATAAATTGCATCAATTTCCAGTGATAAATGCAGAGACATTGTGCTGTGGATGCAGCATTAGTGAATAATTGGGAGGAAATGTCAGGGACACATTACAATATGCAGCAGTATACTAATGTGTTTATGTCTTGGTATTCTGTCGGAGGCTCGATGCTGTTTCATTCTGATGGTGTGATCCAGGAAGACGCAGCCTGGCCTCACAAACATTATGACGTGAAGACTTTTTCATCCCGCTGCAGGCTGGAGAAGGTTTTTCAGCTTGAGACGGACATTATTTGGTGGAACATGAGATGATTGACAGCTCTCTCCTTCACTCAGACATCTCCTGATCACACAAACACACACCGGGACAAACTTCTAGAAACTGTAAAAAAAAAAAAAAAATAGTCTCCAAATTGAATCTCCATGAAACACGGATACTGATTGGCGTTTACAGTAGCCAATAGCGAGTGTGTGTTACAGCCCCACTGCTGTACATCGCAGCTAGCGCTATGAGCTAGCATCCAGCGCACGACCAGTGGTGTCTAACCGAGGCGGAAATACTGAAAACATGACAATACACTCATGAGATTCTTCCTCAGATGACACAGACCAAACATCCGCTCCTCGCCTCTGTCATCTCTTCAACGACTGCGATTTCTTATGCGGCGTAAGGTCACCTCCAGCCTGCATGTGAACATCAGTATAGAGTCTCTCAGATTGCAGTCTGGAAAGCCTGTTCATGTCTTTGTTAGCAGCACATCACATCGCTGCTCGGCAGCGTCTCCAGACTCAGAGGCTGCAGACGCAATTTGAACCCAGAAAGAAAAAAATGAAGTCACGATCAATAAACGCCCTTGAGGTTGTATGTTTTATTATACCGAGGTTTGTGTGATATTTCTGACCCGGTGAACTCCATGTTATGCTGAAAAACAAATTCCACCGACCAAGGTCACGAAAGAGAAGAGATATATTGTTTGTGTGTGTTCATGCTCTTTAATGTGGACTGAATAATATCTGCAGCCAGCGGCCGCTGTCATAATCAAAGCACTTGGTGGTGGTGGTGGTATCAGGCCTCAGCAGAGAAAAGAGGACGAGGAAAAGAAAGAAAGCTCTAAACACAGTGTTTGACTGCGACACTGCTGCCGCTCTGACATCGCAGCCCCCGGATAAATTTGCAAAGTGTGTTTCCATCAAACATGACCTCACTGCTCGCCAATTATCTCTCCAGGACTGCATCGTTTCGGCGGGCCGAGGTCGACCCCCGTCTGTCAGCCACTGCCTGTCCTCGCGGCTGACGGGGGCAGGGAGGATGTAAAAGCATGTCTCCATCGGGGAATAATCACTCCCAGAAAGCATGCAATCTGCAGGGTCAGAGGTCGACGCTCCCATAAACAGACGCCACCTGGCTGTCAGGTGGCGGACCCCGGTCACCTACGCATCCAATTGGATAAAAAGCCTCTTTGTTTTCTCTCAGTGCAGCCGTTGTTTTGTGGCCTGGCGACGGGCAGGTGGAGACAGGTGGAGAGCTCGGCGTTTGGGCACCGCCGCAAGGCTCGACCTCGTCGCACTTTTCACCAGGAGCAAATCTGTGTCTGTCACAACGCCTGAGGTGGCTCACAGAGCGAACAGGTTTCATCCACAAATACTTCGACCCCGGTTAGATGATAAATGATCCTTTAAATTAGACGTTCAGGAACTCAGAGAACGACAGTTTGAAGCTCTTCAGGAGGCTTTATGCAATTTACAACAAACACAGAGCTCGATGCAGACATGCTACACTGAACAAAGATGGTACTAGAGGGGTACCTCTTTAGTTAGCAGATGGTTCTTCACAAACTTTACACAAAGGAGTAACGATGGCAGTCTGAAGTAAACTCAAGCTCCCCGCGCTGTCACTTTAAGAAATATGACATATGAACAATTCCTTACGTGTCCGTAAAAATCACTCTAGAAACACGAGACAAAGGACGTCATATGTCAGCTCACGTTAACGTTTTCCAAGAACGAATGTGATAAACTGCAAAACTTTCCATGTAACCCTGTGAAGCTGCTGTCTGCTGACCTGAAAACCAAACCAACACTGTTTCTGTACAATCCGCTTCTGGCACTTCTCTTCTTATTCCTGCTGTGAAGTTGGACATTTGAACATGGGGACTTATGGGGACTGACTCACTTCTGGAGCCAGCCTCAAGTGGACGTTTGAGGAACTGCAGTTTTTGGTACTTTTGGCACACAAGATAGCGTTCAGGAAATATTTATGTTTTGCTTGGCCACAGTGCAGTCACAGTCTAGTTTTGGAAGTATTTGTGTTGATGGAGCCAAAAAATGAGATCTGTTGTCATTATTACTGTTGACTAATAAACCGAGCTTAAAGAACTGAAAACGAGAGAGGGAGTGCTGTTATTCTCAATCATACACATCTCAATCAAAGCCGTGCTGATATTATTTTTCGCGCTGCAGACTGGACTCACACTGGAAGCTTCTTCTGCATTATCACCAAAACCTCCAGGGAACACGTTTGGAGCGTTAATTATGGCCCGCCAGAGCAAACAAAAGTACAACCACAGAACAGAAAGAGGATCACAGAGCTTATTTACCGAGGACGGTCTGACTGGAGGTAAGAAGATCAACGGCGTGTCGCTGAAAGTCTGATGCGGCGCTGACTTGAGTGGGTAAGTAGCGGTTCATGGTCGTACCATTATCCTGCTGAGGGGCCGCTGGGTGATTATAGCCTGTTGCCCCAGCCGCGGGCTGTCGAGCCTCGTTAATACAGCTCTGAAGGTGGGCTAATTGGTGCTTAATTACTGTAGTCGGCCCACCAACAGTCAGTGCGAAACAGCTGCACCCGCTGAAGAAAGGAAGAAAAAAAAAACGGAGGGATGAATTAGCAACCAGAGACAGTGAGGCGTTCAAGGAGCGTTTGTTCTGTAATTGTGAGAGGAAGCAGGAGGAGGGCGAACACGCTACGGCAACTCGTTGGGACAAATTGTGAGGACCTGAATTATAGATTTCAACAAGCTCTCTCTGTCGCTCATGAAATGTTAAGAGAGCAGATGGCAACAAAAACAGCAAACAGGAGGGAGACCTGCAGCTTCACTGTACAGATGAGAGCGGCCCTGAACCTCCACAGAGAAGACCTGCAGACCACCGAAGAGGATGCCTTCCCTCTCCGCGTTCCCGCTCTGATTACTGCACTCAGACACATTTTGATTATGCAGAGCAATTTGCGGGGAAAGTGTTTATTTGGCAGGAAAGTGAAAGAATTGATGAAAGCGGTGAGTCAAAGGAGAGGGGGGTTGTGTCGCCGGAGCGTGTTGACAAGTGTTTTGATTTGGCTATTTATGGCGTTTTAAAAGTGCGACGCTGCAGGAAAAAAACACACAGCAGTGTTTGAGTCGTTACGTCAGAAAATAAAAGCAGCAGCACTCTGTCCGTCCTCCATGTGTGCACGCATACATGTGCTAATATCTGCGTTGTAAATGTCAGTCTAATTGCGAGCATGCACCGACGGCTCTTAAAAGTGGCCGCGACCGGGCCGAGGGTCATGCAGCATTACGTGTTATTACAGCTCCTATGGCAACCATTTACTGCAGAGGACATGCTGCTGCATTCACTGTAATGAGAAATCCATTTGTGGACAAGGCAACAACAAAGCCCTCAATTACCGCCAGCACACTTCCAATCAACCCAATGTACATTTCTCCAGCAGCAGCAGCAGACCCCCTCCTGCTCGGTCCATCACCTCATATAAACTCCACAATATTATTTTTGACAAGCCTGTCTTTGAATCGCATTAAAGACTTCCCAGATTATTATTACAAATGTAAAATTACATCAGCTCGTCCCCCGGCTGCTGCCGCTGTGATGTGCGCTGATCACTGCGTTCTCAAGAGCATCTTCCTTCGGATTAGAGGTGCCACTGTTCATAAACTCATCAAAGCACAGTGAGCGCAGAGCCTCTCAAAGATAATGAAAATGTGCCGACAATAACACCGAGGCTTAGAACGGGGGCCGTGTGAGAGACGAGGCAGAGGAGGAGGAAGGAGAGGAGAGGAGGGGGCTTCAGGAGAAGAAGAAGGTGAAAAGAGAAAGATGATAATGACAAATGTCTTCGGCAATTAGATCCTGAATGATGTGGAGGATTCGACTCAGGTTAATGCGGCAGGATGAGCAGCTTCGCAGATCAGATTCAACCTCACATGATGAAGGTGCCGCGCCGCTGATGAAGACGAAGCCGAGGGGTCAGCGACCATTCAATGACTCGGCCTGGATCATTAGGTCAAATGTGACAGGCTTCTGTGGAGGACTGATGGTGTTATTAATAACCGCAGTGTGAAACTCAAACCAGATTCACATGAAACACGAGCGCAAAGATCACCACGGAGAGGAGAAGTCATCTCACATCCCTCTGCTCTCTAAAAGGTTAAATACCTTCAAGGAGCCTCATCAGGGTGTCCGAGGCTGGAGCCGGTCCCTGCTGACATTAGAGGAGGAGTACACCCTGGACAAGCTAGCTCCTTACAGGATTAAAAAAGGCCCGAGCCGGGGCTCAGGGTGCTAATCACTGACCAACCTGCCTCTGTAAATATGACTTCAAATCATAAAAATGATACCAAAGATAGTCTCATCTCAACTGTAAGGAAACCAAGTGTTCAGTCGTCGAGCCTTTAAAAGCGAAACCAGCAGCACGTTGCTCACATCATGTGGTGTAATAAATATTCAAGCGAGGATGCTAATTCATCTTGTGTTCAGAGGTCCCTCTACACTTTCCTGTACTTAGGAATTCTGGGTAACATGGATAGATCTGTAAACCACCGAGACACTTGGGAATGTGCCGGACTCGCAAACTTTAGATTTATGAAGCAATTTAAGGATCATTTGTTTTGTTTTTTTATCAGTTTTCAACAGTCTGTGGGACGTCACAGAGACTACATCCAAGTTTTAGACAGTCTGCAGGATGTCACAGAGACTACGTCCAGGTTTTAGACAGTCTGCGGGGACGTCACAGAGACTACGTCCAGGTTTTAGACAGTCTGCGGGGACGTCACAGAGACTACGTCCAGGTTTTAGACAGTCTGCGGGGACGTCTCAGAGACTACGTCCAGGTTTTAGACAGTCTGCGGGGACGTCACAGAGACTATGACCAGGTTTTAGACAGTCTATGATCAAAATACTTTGATGGAAACGTGGCTTGGTTATTAGATGCACGCTCGTGTGGTTTCCAGACTGTGACTCAGTTGTTGGTGCATCACATATAAACATGCTGAATATATATATTTAAAAGTAATGTTACAGTTTAGTCTGCAAACGAGCCTCATTTGTTTATTAAAAGTAAAACACATAATTATGCTCATTAGTCTGATTTTATTATTATTTCCGTCCTGATTCTTCATTAAAACGCTCTTAATTACCTCGTGTATGTAATGTGTTATGCAGAGCGAGCTGAGCAATAACCAAGGTGACCAACCTCACTGCATTTCTATCATTAACGTCTCCATGTGGACACCATGTGGAGTCCACTGTGTGTCTGACAGCCTGATGCTAACCACTAAACAATGATTTTAACTGGTGTGTCTGAAAATGTGTCAGCCAAATCAGCAGCTTGTTTGTTCCTTACATAAATTACGTCTCATGTTCATATGCTAAATTTGTCCCGTACTCCTCCTCCGTGGATCACGACGCCGACCACCTGCTGTTTTCTGTCTGTGGCGGACTGAGTGAATCAAACAGAGAGAGAGAGGAGGAGTGCTGGAGCTCTCCTCCAGGAGGACAAACACACTCATTACTCTGTGAGCTCGACAAAACAACTCCAACCAAAGCGCCCGCTCCACAGACTCATTTCTGAGCGATCATGGCGAGGACGAGGGCCAAGGTGGCAAGAGTGGCTTCTGCTTTTGTCTCCTCTCATTTCCTCAGAAAACCCAAAAAAAACAGACAGTCAGAGCGGGATAGTCCCAGCCATTAACTGCTGGCTGATTGCTTTGTGCAAAAGGTGCCCGAAGAGCGAGGGGAAGGAAATTAGGGAATAATGGGAGGCAGTAATGAAAGAGGATGAAAACTGGCAGCCGAGCTCAACAGGCACAGCTGAAAGAAAAAGAAAAGAAGAAGAGACAGAAAGAGACAGAATTAAAAGAGCGATTCTATTTTCTCAGACGCTACAGAAGGAGAACCAGATGTAGTCCAGATTTTCAAACATTTGTGTCTCGGCTCTTTGTCCCAAAATTAGCCTGAATGGAAGATGTTTAAGGCGGCTCGGTCTACGTGTGCTGGGGAAGTGTTTGCAGGATTTCTTCACTCTCTCGAGGCCTCGCCACACCAGTGTAACAATAACAGCTGCCAACTGTAGCTGCTGTTAGCTAATGTTAGCCTGACGATACCAGCTGAGAAGGTAACAGCAAGACAACTGACAGTTTGCAGCAGTCCAGCCCTGAGAGTCTGAATCAGCTGACGTTATCCACAAGACTGGACAACGTTAGCCAGCTAAAACAACAACATGACAATATATCTGACGCTTCACAGTAACGTTAGCTTTGACTTTGGACTCAAAGCTGTAGAAACTCCATTTCTAAGCTAACATTAGCTCATGTTGCTCACTGTCCATTAACAAAGGAGATTTGGACCAGAGTTAGGCGAACGGACAATGTAACCAGGCTCAGCAGCTTCTATGGACATAATGGCAGAGGAGCAGAGAGCGAAGAGGACGCTGACGGAGGAAGCTAAGAAGAGAAAAGGAGAGAGTGAGCGAGCAAGAAGCCGCCGGACAAGAGTAAATCTGGGACTGACTTTTAGTGGTTGGTGAGAGCTTGGTGAAATAAAAGGCTGAAAGACAGACGCCGAGCTGGGCTGACTGCTGTTGGACTAGTCAGTAATATTAGCTGCTGCTGTGTCTGCTGCTGGTGACCTGGTTGAGTATAACTGTGCGACACGCTCTTGGTATGAATCTTTGTTGAAGTTTTAATAGATGGAATATAGATTCAGATATAAAAGGCTCAGTCTGAGGTAGCTTTAGCTCGGGGCATCAGTGTTGCTCTGTACACCACTTATGATGTATCAGTGTATAATTTTATACGTTCATGGTTCCCAGGCAGTGAATCCTGCTGACTTTGATGATGATGAACTGTAATAACTGATTTTCTATCATCAGAGCAGAATTTCAGTTTTTATCTGTAAAAGTAATTAGCCTACATTTCCATCAGCTTTTTATTCATACGAGTGAATAAATTAATCCAAATAACTGTTAAAGCCACATTAAGCTCATTTGGTTCCATTTACTTTCTATTGAGGATCTCTTGTTTTTGTTTTTGTCATTATAGCACATTCCTCATGCAAATATTCAATTATTATTATTGTGACAAAGATTTAAGAGATTAATGCCCATTACTTTGCATCATCTCTTCATATTATTTTCATTTTTAAACAATAATTTGGGGATAATTATGTCATTAGGATGTTAACGTTTGATTTGATGTGTGCAGATTTTTTTAAATCTCATTTTGTGGTGGCGTATAACAAATGTCTCCACTGACTTTTTTTTAACTTATTTTCCATAAATTAGGTTAGAGTTTGGCTGTAAAGGTACATTGACAGTGAAACGAAAATGATTTACATTAAAATTCCAAAGAAAATGTTGAATTACTATTTACGTAAACATTTATTAGTTTGGTTGTCAGTTAACAGATCATTTCTGTAGAGTTTGTATACAATTTTTAAAAATAAACTACTAAACTTCTAATTTGGAGTTATTTTCTGTAAACAGGTTACATTATTGGAAAGTTCATGTTAATATTTACCAAAGAACAGAATAAAATAAAAAGATTAAATTATTAGTATGGACAGTAGTTTTTACAGACTTTTGTATCAGTTTTTTTTAAAACAGAAAACTACTGTAGAAACATGTTTTATCACACCACAGGAATATCAGACATGGTTCCATTGAATCCATCCTGCTGTTTATGTGTTGTGTTATGTGTTGCAGCTCTACGATCAGAAACAGCTGCTTTTGTTTTCCACCTTTTCATTCATGTTGGCTGCCTCCTCCTAATGTCTGCTTAGCTCTCCTCCCCCCTCCGTCCTCCTCCACCTCCTCCCCCCTCCTCCCTCTGCAGGTTTAAATTAGCATCCCATCTCCTGCACTCCAGCGTGTGATAACACATCTGATCTGAGCCAGCGTGGAGTCAGAATACTAAATGTGTGAGCTTGTGTGTCGCTCTGAGGAACAGCAGAGCGCTGCCAACCCATGCTAGGTAATCTCTCACCATTCCTCCCCCATTTCCTCCCTCCTCCTCTGACTCACATCTCCTCAGCTGCTTCAGACACTTCAGGCAAAAATGGCTATTTTAACCATTCAGGCTATTATTGAGTCTTATTAGAATTAGAATTATTAGAGGCGTTCAGAGAGGACGGAGGATCGTTTCTGTCTGATGACGGCAGGATAATCTGAATTTTGTTAAAGAGCGAGCACAGGTCTGCATTTCCTCTTTTAAACCTGAGATTTATATTCTGTTTGTTAGATAAATAAAATACATGAATCATGAAGGTGCAAATGTTTCCTTTAATTGTGACGCAGTCGTAGCAGAACCAACATGTTAGATCTGATAAACAAAACACAGGATTAATCTTTACAGTTATTAGTAACTGTCTCGACCTCATTTAGATGTTTTTTTTCATTAAACATCAGCAGTTTAAGACTTCATTTTATTCTGCCAAAAACATAACAAGGCTAGTTCATTTGTACAGCAGCTTTTTATACACAGATTTACACACAAAAATGCAAAATAATAAATCAATATTCCTCTCATTCCTATGCTCCCACTAAAATAATGGTGGCAGCAAGTTTTTGAGTTGTTCAGGTGACAATATCCAAAATTATCCAGAATTAAGCTCCAAATATTAGTTAACAGTAATAACGATGATAGATATCTTTAATTTATTGATTGATTTATTTATTTATTGGCTCTGCTAACACAAATAGTAAATCAACATTTCCTCCTAATGCTAGCTTGTTAGCTGCTTTGTATCATGTATGATATTTCCACCAAAGAGACGTCAGCAGACGTCAAGACGTTCTTGTTTTGACGTTATGATGAAACAAAAATATTAATTATTATAAAAAGGTCGGAAACAGGAAGCAGCCTGTATCTGATCCACCGAGCAGTTCATTCCTACGCTCGTCTAACACTAAAATAACATGACATAACATAATAAAACACAGATTTGAAGTGTTGGTTTGGATTCCAGCTGTAGTCCAGGTCAGCAGACAGCAGCTTCACAGGTTCACATGGAAAGTTTTGCAGTTTATCACATCACATTTATTTTTTTAACGTTAATGTTACAGTTTCAAATGTTCTTTAAATGTGTGAAAGAAGTCGTCCTGTTTATGATCATCCTTGTCTTCATCCTGGTCCTCTGTCTGTTTTCTAAAGAAACTGAATGAGGGACAAGATGAATTATTCTATTGGCTGATTTTTTTTATTTTTTTTTTTTTTCACCATTTTCAAAGAAAATACGTCTTTACAGGATCAATAATGGACAAAATGAGCTGTTAAAATGGAGATTTTTAGCTGTATGGAGCTAACAAGCAGCTCAGGGAACACTCAGAAGGAGAAAGAAAATCAACAGTTTGATTTACAAAATGCTGCTCTCGGACGAGATGAAGCCATTATGTGAGCTGGATGAGGATGTGAATGCATGGAGTGAGAGGAGGCAGAGGTGGAGGAGGAGGAGCAGGAGGAGGAGGATGGCAGGGGTTAAGGTCGAAGCAGGAAGAGTGTCGATATCACAGCGTGCAATTACTGCTTTATAAATGGGCCCCGTGTCGCTGTGAATGAGTGGCTCCATCAATCTGTCCTGACAGCGAGCTCCTTAGCCCGTCACTCCCGCTCCTGCCCGCAATCTGTACATTTCAACTTAGCCCAGAAATTGATAATCCGATTCAGGCGTAACCTGGTTAGCTGCTGAATGTGCTGGAGGAGGAGAGGACGCAGCAGACTGCCGGCTCAGCTCGAACGCTCTGAGTCAGCGCTCACTGAAAACACACCGAGCACCTGCATGAACGTACGGAGGGTTAAAACATCGAATGTCTGAGATTCATTTCAAGAACGTTGGCTGTTTTATTCTTAAGTAGCTTTGAGGTTTGTTATTCCACAGCAAACTGGACACTACGTCCAGGTTTTAGACAGTCTGAGGGATGTCACAGAGACTACGTCCAGGTTTTAGACAGTCTGAGGGACATCTCAGAGACTACGTCCAGGTTTTAGACAGTCTGCAGGGATGTCACAGAGACTACGTCCAGGTTTTAGACAGTCACAGAGACTACGTCCAGGTTTTAGACAGTCTGAAGGACGTCACAGAGACTACGTCCAGGTTTTGGACAGTCTGAGGGACTTCTCAGAGACTACGTCCAGGTTTTAGACAGTCTGCAGGGACGTCACAGAGACTACATCCAGGTTTTAGACAGTCTGTGGGGACGTCACGTTCATAAAATGTCTTCTATCAGACATGTTTATTAGACTTCACTTTGTGTCTGTAGACTTCAGCTAAAGTTTCTTTAGCTAACGCCTCATTTTTCATATTTAAACATCAAACTTCATAAAACTTGTAATACACAAAATAATTACTGTGAGTAATCACGTGTTTCATGGTGATGTCCATGAACTGAACAGTTCTGCAGTAGTTGGAGCCAGTTCTCAGACTCTGAGTCACATGACTCATCACTGAAGATGTATTATTTTAAGATATAGGACGGCATTAATCAGCAGCAACTTCCAGCTGAATCCAAAAGCCGTCAGATTTTGGAAACCTGTCTGCATGTGAACATTAACACCAAGCATGAAAGCGTCCAGAGCGTTTTAGAAAAAGACGTCAGATTAACTGTTCATAAATCCGTCCAGCCTCCAGCTCCTGCTTTGCATTTCCAACGTCAACACCTCCAGTTTTTGGCATAATCTTGTCAGTGCTGATACACTGTGGACTCAATTTACGTTAAGCCAAGAGACACAGCAGAGCTCCAGCATGGGGAACGTTTTCAAATGGGAGAATTTTGTCTTTTATGGATTTTAATTTTTCACCATGTGTTTGTTGATCGCAGGTGTACAAAGGTGTAGTTCAGAGCGACAGGTGTGTAACACACTTTAATGATGAGATATTCAGACAAACATTCTCCATGAAGTCAAACAGATCCTGCAGAATCTGGACCAACAAATATAACCGCTGGTTCAGAGGCCGTGTTCGCTGGAAGGTAGACGCTGACGCTACCTCAAAGCACTAGCTAGCCAGAGGAAGGCCGCCATTGGCTACTGTGAACGCCAATCAAACCATTTTTAATGGGAACACGTAAAAATGTGAAAGTCGATTTTCTAAGTCTTAGAAAACAAATAAGATTTAGTCCCGTCTGTATCACGGCTCATCAACAGAACAGTGATGTTTCAACCATGCTGCATACAATCTGTAGGACAGTGTGTGTGCATGATTTAAGCATGAACACACACACACTGACACACACAGTGTGAGATAAGTGCTCATTCTGCACTCAGAGCTGAAGGTAAGCGGCCGAGCCTCTATAGTTCAGTATTGATCCTCGGCTCTCTCATCCTAAACTGAATGAATGGAGCTTCAAGGATTAACAGCCAATGGGATTGCTGGGTAATTGAGTCTTTAAAAAACACACACATGAAGACCCCAGAGGTAAAATCACTTTCAGACCGTCGATCTGCTGCAGAATTTCACTGCGTGTGTGTGTGTGTGTGTGTGTGTGTGTGTGTGTGTGGTCATGCAAGCAAGAGTGTGTGCAGCAGTTCATGTGAGCAAGTAGTCTCATTGGTCACATGTAACCCAATCAGTGGGCTTCGTTCAGCCCGTTCTGCACATTTTACACTGTGCTAAACGTCGGTGTTATTGTCTGGTTGATAAATGATCAATACAGCTGATGAAAAATGAAACTCTGTCTCAGTTTTTGTAGTTAGTGTTCTGTGATCTCCCTCCACATATCAGAGCTCTGCTTTCCCTAACCTGAGTGAACCTCACCTCGTCCAAATGAACCGCACTGGATGGATGAACACACCGCCGCGCAGGTGAGCTACAACCACAGCCTGAAACTCCCATAAAAAATGTCCCAGCATGCTCCAGTCTGACCTCCTGGACGGCCTGAGCGGAGTGTTTGTTCTCTGGCATCAATGAAGTGAATTAACAGCAACAGTCAGACAGCAGCTGCTGCTGCTTCCCTCCGACCACTCAAACATCATAAATATCCATCCATACATATGTATGCTCACAGATTACCACCTCTGGTAATATGTTATGTTAAGTATGTTTTGTCACTTGATGGTCAATGGTCGGCAACTTTGCCAGCAGCATCAGACATATTGTCATATTGTGGTTTCAGCTGGATAACGTCTGCCTGACTCTCGGGGCTGATCTGGCTGCTAACTGACTGTCTTGTCGTTTGCAGGTTACTTACTGCTGGCGGTTGCTGGTTAACCGCAGGGTGACGCTCGCTAACATTATAGTTAGCAAAACTCTGTGAGTGCATATGTTATTTGTAGCTTTCCAAATGAGTTCAGCAGCTAACTTGATCCATGATACGGCTCCGGTTCTGGCACGACACCGGCTCCTTGGGCCTGTAAACCTCTTCTTCTTCTTCCCGGTTGTCCAGCCCAGCTAACAAACTGAGCTAAAATGAGCTAACAGCAGCTAACAAACTGAGCTAACATGAGCTAACAGCAGCTGCAGTTGGCAGCTGTTTACTTCACTGTCCATCAGGAAACTCTGTAAATCACAGAGTTCTACAAGAGGAGCTGAAATTAAATGAGGAAGAGTTTTTTAGTGTCACACACACACACACAGACACACACGGTGTTGGTGTGGAGATGTTCTGGAGATGGAGGAACCCAGCTGGTCTTCCCGCAAACAGACGGCCGGCGAGCGGCGGGGGGGCGGCGGGAAAGCATAGAAGGGAGACACCCTCCGGTGGAGCAGCCATCCCTGCTCCTCCATCCCACCTCCACCTCCTCGTCCGTGTGTTCCCGTCACCGTGGTGATGGCGGAGGCTCAGGGCCGCCGGCTCACGACCGGTGGGAGGATTAATCGCCGTCGGATGGCGAGGCATCTGCTGCTCGCTCGCCACCAACTGCTGCTGAAACATGATTAAATGGCCTCTTCCAGCTAACATGTGGAGCCGCCATGGCTGCCCGCCTGTCTGTCTGCTCACTGTCTCACACCTCCTCTAGGACCGCCTTTATTCCAGTCTGTCTCACCGGCTTCACACAGTCTGTCTGTCTGTCTGTCTGTCTGTCTGTCTCTGTCCCTGTCTTACTGCCTAAACGATGAACTCTGTTTGACGTGAAGATGAGTTCATGTTCAGTCACATGAAGATGAAACCTCATGGCTGCACAGATGCAGTCTACCCGTCTTCACAAGTTCTCTTTTCCAGCCCTACCTGTCTGCTGTGAGCCCTGAACGTCCCCTCCCCGTCTCTCTCTCAGCCCTGCAGCAGCTCCTGGCGTTGGAGTGTAAAGGTCTCGGTCGTCCTCAGTACACAACATGTTTCCATTTGTTCTAACTGGCCTGTTTGTGCTTTGTGCAGCTCGACACGCTCGGCTTTAAACTGTCTGCTGTCTCACCTGCTGAGAGTCTCTCTGCTCCTGGCAACCAAGCGTGCTCACAGCCTGCAAGGAGTTTACAAAGACACCGACACGGCGTCCCGGCGTTCGAGGTGAGAGCACGTCTGTCCTGATGTACATTCACCGAAGTCACGGTCAGAGTTAACGTTAACGTTTCCAGCTGTCACAGCAGACTATATTTACACCGACTTCACTTCTTTATTTGTCTTTGACTTCATCGTACACGCGTCAGCGCTTCGTTCGTCTTCTAGTTCCTGAGCAGGCGAGCATTTCCAAGGTGTTTCCTGGTGTCATTAATGTGAAACAAATTAAAAACAACAATGCAAGCTCAGCTCTTATTTTGGTAGTTCATCATTCATCAGTAACAAAAACACCAGGTGAGTTGTATATAAATTCACCCTCAGTACAGTTGTCATGAACGGGGAAATTAGCTATAGAGACCAAAACTGTTTTTTGTACCAGGCTGTAAACATGTTTATTTCTGCTGTGAAGTTGGACATTTGAACATGGGGACTTATGGAGACTGACTCACTTCTGGAACCAGCCTCAAGTGGACGTTAGAGGAACTGCAGTTTGTGGCTTCACTTCACAGAGAAGTTGCTGCTTGGCCAAAACATGTTAATGATGTCAAACATCAACATGTTTGAGATTTATTGTAAAAAATGCATTTAAGGGGGTGTCGATTAGCTCAGTTGGTGGAGCGTCCGCCCCGTGTACGAAGGCTCAGCAGCGCCTTTGCTGCACGCCGTTCCCCGTCTCTCTCTCTCTCCACACTCCTGTCACTGTTCAGCTGCCTTTATCAGAAATAAAGCTTGAAAAAGGCCAAAAAATCTAAAGAAGAAAAAAATGCATTTTAGTTTAAGACTTCTTTTTCCTTAATAACATACATGTTCCCATGGTAACACATCTTTAAACACGTGTTATTGGTCCTGCAGAGGGGGGTGGGTTCAGCTGCAGAGGTGTGGTTGGCTCAGGTGAGCAGCACCAGGTGAGTTGATTGACTCAGCTGGACGTGGTTGTCTAATCAGTCTCTCCTTTAAATGCAGCAACATGCTGGACTTCTGAGTCAGACACGGAGCAACCAGGTGGACGTACCTGTCTGCTTCAGCTGAACTTTTGTGACAGGACTGATGATACCTGAAGGACGAGTGCACCGGAAACATTAAGTTATCGTGTGTCTGAAAAGTGTGAGTAAAATAATATTTACCTGATCAGACTGTTAAAAAAACATAAAAATCTCATGACTCTTTCCACACAGAGCAGGTCTAGACGGTACTCTTTACAGTATTATGTAAAGAGGCCAACGATTCCCAACATGAGCAAGAAATAAACTTCTTTCAAGAGGCAGAAACCCTCACGCCGTCTTTAGTGAAGTTGTCTGCATGAAAACTCAAAAACAGACAAATGTGGACACCTCAGGTCGGCCAATAGACTTCACGCTACAATCATACAACTCTCCGAGTCCCCTGAACGCACCATTATTCAGAAGGAACAAACAGACTGACTGCAGTTTGCATCCTCCTGAAACACACCGCAGAGTGAAGCAGCAGCTGGAGGACGATCCTGAAGACACTTAGCACCTTAAACTTCCAGCTGGAGTCGAGTTTTGCCAACATTTTGATGTCCTGTGATGTTTTAGTCTGCAGAGATGATGAAGGTGAAGATATTCTCTTTCATTGTCCCTGAAGTGTATTTTAGTTTAATTGTGCTTGTGAAAAGAAAGGTTTGAATAAAAACCTCAAACAGGGAGCAGAGTTTAAGAACTCGTCGTGCTCTGACAGTCCTGAGTTTTCTTCACAAGCTGCCATTTTCCTGCACAGACGGCGGCCAAGGACACGCTGGTTAGCGGTCTTAAAGTGAGAGCGATCTGCAGTCGCTCTGACGCCGAAATAAACACTTTTAACAGGGAACCTTGAAAAGTTCTGAAAAAATTATGTTGTTTGAGTTTTTTTTTTTTTTTGCCCTTGTCTGAGCTCAGTGTCTCCTCCTCCTCCTCCACACTGCAGAAGACACCTGCCACAGCGAGGTCAACGCCCCCAGCAGCCTCCACGCCATCAAAACCCTCAAGCAGAAACACAAAGAGGCGTCAGAGAGCATGCTCAGTCCGGATTAAAGAGCACGCTCTGGAACAGATTTCTACACGAGCATCAACCATTTCCTGCACACAGTAATCAATACACAACCAATAACTAACATTCAGACAACCAAAAATAAATGTTCCAAAATAAACATTATCAGTTTGAAGTGAACTAAAGCTCCCTGCGCTGTCCCTTTAAGAAACATGACATTACGTGTCCGTAACAACACAAGATAACGGACGTCACATGACCACAGTCTGACCATCAGCATCAATATAATCCACGAAGAAACTGTGTCTGTACAAACAAACGTATGTTTTGGACAGCTGAAGCGCTCACTGCACCCTTAAAATGAATGTTTGAGTTACAACCTGAAGTGGTTCCTCATGCTGATGGTGTAGGGGAACCTTTTTTTGGTTCTCTTAAAGAAGCAGTGGACTGGACTGCAAAGGCTCAACTTAAAGAACCAGTGATCAGTTTTCCAAAGAACATTTCAAAGGAGGAAGAAAAGGTTCTTCAAAGCACCAGACGTGCTGAAATTCTGACTTTAAGAAGAAAACTTTTTTTTTTTTTGGCATTTAAATTTATAATTTACTCTTTGGTAAACGTTCTCTGAGTGTTCTCATAGCGTTTGGGTTTCTGATTCATCCATCTGTCCATTTCTCCATCTGCCTCCGAGCTTCACGCTTGACTAACTTCAGTAAACAGTCGTCTCTGGTTGTGGCTCAGCGCGCTGGTGTAGACGCTGAAGCGTTTCCATTGCGCTGCTTCAGAAACACTTCACACGAGTCCTGTTTTGTTCTAATGAGCGGCGAGTGGAGGTGCTGAGTGGTGTTTCTGTGTGTTGATGGAGGAGCTGATGCTGCTCCATACAGTAAATCACTGAGGATCAGAGCGAGCAATGTAAACCAAACCCCCATTCTCCACCTCCTCCATCATACCTGCCTTCTCCTCCCTCCATCCTCTCTGCAGCAGGCTGAGTGGGCACAGTTGCCTTTCCTCTTCACGCCACTCGATGGGAGCATGGCGCCCCCCGGAGGTGGATCCTTCCACCTAATCACAACCTCCTCCTCCTCCTCCTCCTCCTGCAGCAGTGGGGCACATCATGAATATTTCACCAGGTTTAACTCCACTTAAAATATGCATTCTAATTGGGCCTAAGTGCCGCAGCTCCGCTCTAAGTAGCTTTCCAGATTTTTCCCCCCACTTTCCTCTCTAACTGACACGTTTCATATGCTTGATATATTTTCTTAATGTTGCTTACTAATCTGTTTCTTCCTCTCGTTGAACTTTGCTGAACCTGCTCGCATTTCACCGAGCCTTCTGCTGTCGTGCAACATGGAGGCACGAGGGAGACGGAGATCCACAGCACCAACACGTGGAGAAAAAAAAGTTTGTGGCTGCAAGTGTGATGAACATTTCGATGTTTTTCTTGACTCATACTCCTGCTGCGTTTACAGACATGACTAAACATAGAAAATGAATTCAAATATAGTTATGTCATGTTCCTGCTTTAAAAGACTCATTTTATAGCAGCTTTAAATCTTTTTTGTCAGAGGTTTACACTTCAGTTGAAAAACCTTCAACAGAGCAACCTGTAAGTTACAATTTCTACTCTGTCTTTTAATCCTGAATCTCACGTTTACTCGCCTTTTCTTTCATTTTTGAATCAGTTTTTTCTGTGTCTTGCATTTCTACCTCTCTCTCTCCTCATCCATCCTTTCATGCTCTGTAAATGTAAATGCAAACAGTGTTAACTTGTTTTCTACTTAAATATATCAATCTGTGCTGTTAGCAATCAGAGCTAACTCAGAGTAGTCAAATATTTAAATATTTTAGGAAATATATTTTTTGTTTTGCTTTTGCAAAGATAAGAAGATTTATACCACTCATGTCTGAAAATATTACATACTACTACTACTACTACTACTACTACTGGCTAGTAATACTAGTACTAGCTAGAGCCAATTAACAGTTAGGTTAGCTTAGCTTAGCTTAGCACAGCACACACTGGAAACATATTCTGCAGTTTCAAATAATATTAAATGTTCATACCTGTTAACAGGCCGCATATAAAGATGGATGTTTGGCTTCCTTTTTGGGGAGCTGCTATGTCGTCCATCTTTAGATACAGTCGGTGTTTAAGCATTGCAGTACAGATATAGGCGGCTGACGGCCACGCTCTCTTCAGCGGAGAACAAAACAAACGTTCCTGTCATTTCCAAATAAAAAAAAACTGAGTAAACCCAGTGCAGCACATTATCATTCACAGGGCGTTTACCCTACAGCTCTGGACACACTCAGTACATCGAGAACAAGCTGAACCTGAATTGTGTTTACTGAAAGACCATCAGGTCAAATCTGATGAGCACTGAGTGTTTATTCAGGTTTCAGCTCAGAGAGGCTTCGTTTTCTGCATGTGAAGTGTCACTTTGTGAAGCATCGCAGCTCTACAGGACATTACACAGCCTGACGAGGACGACGCAGCTTTTGGCTAATGCATTAAAAAACATCCTGCGAGTCACAGAACATGCAGAGCCCACACACACAGTAAGAGCACATTACACGTGAACACGCCGTACAGGCCGTCATCAGCACAATCTGTGGAGTGTTAGTGTTTGTACCACTGGGAAGAAGAGGTGGTTTTCAGGCCTGAGGCGGGGGAATGCTGATGGGGAGCGGAGCCGGGGTTGGGCAGTGTAACCAGGTTTAGCAGCCTCTATGGACATAATGGCAGAGGAGAAGAGAGCGAAGAGGACGCTGACGGTTAAAGCTAAAAAGAGAACAGAAAATTTCAAAGGGCTGACAGTACAAACAGTACATGCATGTCAAGTTCAACACCAAAGTGGGCTAAAAAAACATCTCTTTCCTACTGAGGGTGTCTGGACAGGGTCAGGACCTCAGACACGATGGGTAGGTGGCAGAACATGGACGTTGTTGATTTCCTTTCATTCAAACTAAGAGGACCTCGACCAAAAACGTAGGGCAGGGGTGTCCACATACTTTTGGCCACATAATACATCTGTATGTAGTTTATTTGACAGTATACTTGAATTTAGGTCAATTAAGGACACAAGATCTGCAGACTGTTGACACACATATACCGTCCTACATTACCAACAGTGGACTGTCAGTTTACACTGACCAAGTGTGGACATTTAGTTTCTGAACATTTTGAAAAAACAAACAGAAAATGTATTTTTATTTCTCCAATTCTGCTTTTGTTGATCTAAAGAAATTGCCAAGTATGTAAGGACTTGCATCCTTTAGTGGGGAGGGGACCTCTGAATCCTGAACAACAACAATTAATTTGGTGTTAAAGGGTCTCCTGATTCACACTTTTCTTCCTAAGATTTCCCATTTGGAGCCATGGTTGCATTTTCATTTGACTGTTGCTCACAATCTTGACGTCACATTTTAGCTCATAACTAATCATGGATCTACACTGTTGCCCATAAAGTAAATAATTTTGTTTTCAGACATTCCTCTTTTTATTCCAGTTTATACACGTCAGGTTAATTGTGGTTTCATCGTCCTGTGACTTGTTTGGAACAGACTGATCAATAAAGTTTTGAGGTGATACACTTTTGATCATGATGAATCACACTGTCACAATCATTTCATGAGAATAGGTACAAATATTTTATTGCAGCTATGGGCAGCAGTGTACATGTGTTACGTGCTACCTGCATGGATGCATTTTTATGATCTGTGTGGGATGGTGAACGGTTTTAGCATGACTTAAAATGTCCCCTGTTGGCTTGGTGGTCCCCTGTTGCTGAATGTGTAACAGTGGTAAAGTCCCCTGTTGGACAGGACCACTAGATAACATGCACACACACGCACACAGAGGGGGTCCACTATGGTTTGAGTAGAAAGAGACTCACTGTTGGTTTCATCCTCGTCCGTCGCCGTAGTGACCGAGCTGCTTTGATCCGCCTCTCCACACTACCTCTCTCTCTCTCCCTCTCTCTCTCTCTCTCTCTCTCTCTCTCTCTCTCTCTCTGAAACATAATGGACGGCAGTAAGGCAGGCGCAGCGCTTTGTTGCCATGGCGATGGCAAAGGAACTAATAACCTGGTGGAGAGCAGATAAGGCCGTGAACAGAGAGAAGGAAAGAGAGAGAGGGAGGATGGAGGCACAATGAAACACAAGGTGTGTTATGTATGAGTATTATTACTGTGAGGACTGTGTGTGTGTGTGTGTATGTGTGTGTGTGTGTGTGTGTGTGTGTGTGTTCATACATTCCAGCATCACTAGATATTTTGTTCAGAAGTGTCTGAATGCGAGGTCAGATCATCAGGTAAAGGTTGGGAGAAGTACGTAACGCTTTACGGCACTAAGTCACACACCACCAACTATTTCACTGATTTTGGTGAAACTGGATCATATTTTATGGAGAAAATGTTTTCTGGTTTTCCCTCTGATGTCCTCCGGCTGCTCACCAACTCTCTGTGATTTACAGAGAGTTTATGATGGACAGTGAAGTAAACTGCTGACAGCTGTAGCTGCTGTTAGCTCATGTTAGCTCAGCTTGTTAGCTGCTGTTAGCTCATGTTAGCTCAGAAGAAGAAGAAGAGGTTTTCAGGTCCAGCAGTCAGCAGCTTCTATGGACATAATGGCAGAGGAGAAGAGAGTGAAGAGGACGCTGGACGAGGAAGCTAAGAAGAGAAAAGGAGAGAGTGAGTTTAGCAAGAAGTCGACAAGAGTAAATCTGGGGACTGACTTTTAGTGGTTGGTGAGAGCTTGGTGAAATAAAAGGCTGAAAGACAGACGCCGAGCTGGGCTGACTGCTGTTGGACTAGTCAGTAATATTAGCTGCTGCTGTGTCTGCTGCTGGTGACCTTGTAATCAGAAGAAATACTCGAGTACAGCTGTCCATACTTACCACGGTGGCTTTAGTCTTGTTTTGACGTAAAGGTTCATTCGGTGAGAGGATGGAGGATGTGAAAGGTTACACTGGATTTTTGCAGCGTCTGTAAAGTAAACAGACTTTCAGCAGACGTACGACGAGCGTTGAAGACGGAGTGTTTCTCAGAGGTTCTCCTGGCAGCGTTCTGAAAACGAAAAGCAGAGACACACATACTGAGGGTCAAGGTGTGTGTGTGTGTGTGTGTGTGTGTGTGTGTGTGTGTGTGTTAGCGAGCAGCTTTGCTTAATTTGTCATCAGCTTCTTGGAACAATTTAACAACGTCAGTTCAGTGCTCTGAGCTGAGAATGACTCAAAGAGTTTCAGTGAAAAGTCTTAACCAGTCAATAATTTAGTTTTTGTGCACAAAAGAAATTTACTTTCTTAAAATAAAAGAAAAAATGGAGGTAACTCTGAAGTACGAGAATATGAACAGAAATCATTCTTCCTCTTGAGACACTTGGTGGAATAAAGTGGAAACTTTATAATTTGTCGCTCTCCACTAAAAAAACATTCGTCTCCATAATGTCAACCGTTCATGATGATTTTTACATAATTTAAGGCCAAAGTTTCCTCTAAGAACTCCTCAACCAATGAAGGAACATTTACTTCATCGCACAGATATGAAGATCCATGGTGACTGCTGTTCATTTCCAATATTAGAGTTTGAGCTAAATTAAAAGAAAGAAACTGACTGAAAATAACTACGAAATAATGTGTCATGGTCCCCAGAGGATGACCTTTCCTCGATCATCATCATTAGACCCTCTTGTAGATTCTGAACTACGATTCATGGATTAAAAATGTGACTTTCTTACTTTTATTTTTAGATCTTCTGTATTTTTGTGTATTTGCTCAGCCCGTCAGCATTCCCCGGCCTCTTCTTCCCGGCGGTCCAAAACGCCTGTGGTACAAACACCACACCAAAAGAAAGTTACCGTGCAAGAAGCACTGCGCCTGTTGCAACACTACAGACTGACAGATACATTAGAATTAACCTATAACACAGCAGCCAAACGTTAAATTAACCTGAGATAAATTTAATGCTAAAATATTGAACATCTGCAGAGTACTTAGACATTTGCACAGAAATTAAATATATAACTGTTAAAAAGTTTACTTGTGCTAACATCTATACAAACAGAAAACTATATAAAAAGTAGAAAGAAAAATGTTTTATAAAAATATGAATTTGTGGACAGTCACGCCGGTACAGTAGAAACACGGACTGGAACAGCAGGACGTCACATGACGTAACTTTATGTAACAGTATGCTGGTGAGTCTGCGCAGTGATGATCCATGATATCACTCTCTATCGCTCTATTGCGACTTCATCCTTTCAGAATTTTATATTGATATTATATATTTGTAATATTTAAATGTTCCCAAACAGTGAATGTTTCCACTCTTAAAATATTCCTCCTGGAATCTGTTGAACTGTTGAATTGTTGACCACACAGACACTTTTTATATCAACCAGCATCAGTGTGTCTCTGTCTGCATGACCCTGCATTTATTCAGCATGAGCAGAGGGAAATAATCCTTCACAGGGAACATAAAGAAACTTTCTTATTTTTCTTCTTTCAGGCGTCTCGTCGCTCTCCTCTCTCCCACCTGTCGCTGCGTAATAATACAAATCTTTAAAGGATGAAAGTGGGATGGAAATGTCAAATATTCTGGATGTGGAAGGAATCACTGAGATGGCGGAGTCTATTTCTGACCTCAGAGGAGATGTGAGATGAACGTTAGCGCCAAACCGTCAGTGTCACAACCCGTAATCGTCCAATCTGCAGAGCGCCGGGCGGAGCGAGCAGCTCAGCGCTGAGCGAGCAGCCGGCGCTGAGCTGTTTGTTGTTGTTCTGGGTTGGAGGTCGAATGTGTGAATAATCCACCGAGCACTGGCCCGATGGCTGATATCCAACACACCAACACACAGAGACCTTTCCCTTTCATAAATATGCAGCAGCATGAAATTCATAATTTGACTCTAAAATACAAAAATAAAATCCTCCTAATGTTACAGTTACCTTCTTCACACTTATTTATCTCACTGTACTGTCCTGGCAGGCTGTGCAGTGTGACTGGAAGTCAACATGTTCTCCACATGTCTGCATGTTCTGATCCGGGTTCTCCGGCTTCCTCCCGCGGTCCAAACACACACAGGTTAATTGGCTCCTTAAATCGACTGACGCCTCGTCAGGCGTACCCCGCCTCTCGCCCAGTGTCAGCTGGGATTGGCTCCAGCCTGCGACCCTGATGTGGATCAGCGTTTTTTATTCATGAAAATAAATCATCAGTGAGTCTGTAAAGACTACAGACTACAACACAGACAGCAGCACACTGAGCTTCAAACATCAGTGTTACGAGAACCACAGCCAGCCACCAGGGGGCGATCCAGATGTGGCGCTGTCATGTCGTATGTATACGTACGTGTATATGTCAAAGCCTCATTTCTTCAGTCCAAACTGCTCTCCAGAACCAGAACCATTCTTCAGCTCAGTTCTTGTCAAAAACCTGGTGCTTATATTACCCACAATGCAACTCAACCAACAACCTTTGGGTCACAGATTTAGGTGTGTTATGTTACTAGCAGCTAATGCAGCAGCAGAGACAAGAGGATCACGTCTTTGTTTTTTTATCTGTAGCAGACGTTAATACAACTTTATCCACGTATGTTGAACTCACTTTAAAACTCACAAACACGCAGGTACAGGCTTCACTCTCATAATTTTAAACATCAGAAGAACCAGAACCAGCTGCCGGTTCTGATGGTTCACCAAACACCGCAGCAGCAGCAGTTTCCTTCAGTGTAATCTGTCTTCAGGAGGCCTCCAAGTTCATCATCAGCGCTGAATCTCAGATCTGCAGCTTCCCTGAGAGCCAAACATACCGACACATTATCTTCTCTCTGATAACACAATGAGGAAAATATTCAACCTCTCGCCTCAGCGTTTTCTTTTCTTCTCCGACGCCAACGTTACAGCGGCGCTTTCTCCGTTCCCACCGCCCTCCATCTTCCTCCCTCGCTCGCTCTGTGAAAAGGTCCGGAAATCTCTGAAATATTTAACACACATTACAATGAAAAAAAAGAAAAGGTGCATTTATTTCAGCGTGTGTCTGAGCCCCAAACTAATGAAAAGATTCCCTGACTTTGGCGTAAGAAGCCGAGGAGGACGGAGAAAAATGGAGCTGCTATTTGTTCAGCGTATCAAAGAGCCAGCGCTGCTTTCTGCTCTCATTTAGCCTCATCTGAAATGAGTTTGGTACTTACACATGTAACTATCCAAATTCAATTTTCTGTGGATATTTCTAATGTAGTGCATACATTTAAAAAAATGTATTTGCACATACGCGAGCACGGCTGAATAGCTTGAAAAGAGAAACTCCTCCAGTCGGGCTTATTACCCTCATGCCTGGACTCAGGCGGGGAGCAATTAATCATATTTTTGCTTTGGGTTAGAATACTGATTTCCATCTCTGCACACAGGAAATGTAATATTTTCGGAGCTGGAAATTCATCCAGCAGTAGGTACAGTTTGGCTCTGAGGCTTTCTGCTCCCCGCCGAGCCGAGTGCCATAAAATAATGTGAGAGGAGCTGGAAGACAGAGCGGCTGCTGCTCAGCTGGACGCTGGAAATGAACCGACTGTCTGTGAGCCTGTCTGTCTCTCTGGGTGTTGGTATTTTATGAAGTGGTCCCATCTGGGGTCCTCTGTGGTTAGACGGTGGGCTCTGGGATTTAAGAACATCTTTTATTAATGTTTATTTATATTTCTTTAATGTTTGATGGGAGTTATTTGAAGGTTTCCTCTTAAACTGTTAAAATCAGTATCTGTGTTTGCATCATGTAGTGCTGTTTATTAATCATGACGTGATATTCACGTGGATTTGTGTCTTTTTCAGACCATCAGTCCAGTTTTATCAGAGCTTCAAGTTCCTGTAAATTAAAAGAAGAATCGTCAGGAGTGATCGTTCACTCATGACGTCCTCTTCGCTCTCCTCCTCTGCCATCCTGTCCATGAGGCTGCTACAATGCCTGCTCACCCAGCTCCGGTTCTGGCACGACACAAGGCAGCATGAGCTAACATTAGCGTTACGTACTTCTCCCGACCCGGAGCCCAAAGTTACATAGTGTGAGAACAGACGTACGAATGACAGAGACACCGTTCACCTGATCACAGGTCAGTGTGGATCAACAGGAAATCTGCTGGAGAAGTTTCTGTGTTGAAAACATGAAAAAAGACTTTTAGTTTTGTTTGTGTCATTCTGCAGACGCTCAAACGAGACGCCGGCAGCCATCAGTGAAGGATACGACAGGTAAGACAGGTGTGTATTCATCTGCGTATTGCATGTCTGTCTGCTGTGTGTGTGTGTGTGTGTGTATGTGTGTGTTTCCTGTTCACACATCCTCGTTGTTTGTCTTTAATCTGCTGCAGTTTTTAATTACAGAGTTGACGGAGGCGGCAGTTTGAAACCTTGAAAAGATTTCCCTGTGTATGAATCACTTTTTTATTTCAAACTCCTCCCATTAGAAAGTTTATTAAAAATCTAGTTGTGGATAATAAATGCTTTCTAGCCATTAGTGGGATGTCAGACGCACTTTGAGCACATCATCATTGTGTGATGTGCCCTTGGTTTTTTAGACGTGTGAGTGTTCCCTCTGCTGCTTCAAAACAGGAAATGAAAGCATACAAAGGCAGGTTTTTATTTCCATGTTTATCACCTTGAGTCAGGATCAGCGGCAGATGAAAACATATAAAGCATCGGAACAGAAAAAACAAAACAAACACACACACACACACACACACACACACACACACCTGCGTCTCTCGGTTTCTTATTTTTCCCTCCATGAAGTGAAAAGCTCAGTTGTTGTTGTTTTGCTGTTGAATCAGTTTTCTGACACCCGATCATTTTTCCCTGTATCACTTCCAAAATACATATCAGAGAAAATAGCTGCTGTGTTTCTGCTTCCAGCAAAACAACTGCAAATCAAAGTTTTTAGGGTTTTTTTCATGATTCGAGGCATTCAAGTTCAATTTCAACTTTATTTGTGAAGCTCAATTTTGCACAAACACAATTTTTTAAAATCGCCTTACGAAATGTTTTAACAAACAGACGACGTTTAAATAAATCAGCCCAAAGACGAAGAGACAGACACACACACACACACACACACACACACACACACACACACAGACAGACAGACAGACAGACAGACAGACAGACAGACAGACACACACACAGACAGACAGACACAGACAGACAGACAGACAGACAGACAGACAGACACACACACACACACACACAGACAGACAGACAGACAGACAGACACAGACAGACAGACAGACAGACAGACAGACAGACAGACAGACAGACAGACACACACACACACACACACACACACACAGACAGACAGACAGACACACACACACACACACACACACACACACAGACAGACAGACAGACAGACAGACAGACAGACAGACACACACACACACAGACAGACACTGCCTCCGCCTCAGCATGTATGTCTTTACTACCTGCAGGACTGCTATAAACATTAGTGCCATGCTCCAACTGACAGGACAATGTTTGTCACAGATGAGGTCCAGGTTTTAGACAGTCTGCGGGGACGTCACGGAGACTACGTCCAGGTTTTAGACAGTCTGTTCTTTCCTTCAGAGGACAAAATGGCTGCCGCTCATGCAGCCGTTACACTAGCGGACTCTTTTTGTCTGGACTTTGTTCTTCGTGTCTGTTTCTCTGAGCTGCTTTTGATTGACGTGGAGGACATGTGTCTGTCTGTCTGTCTGTCTGTCTCCTTCAGCTCTGCTTTTGTCTCCATCAGCTCTGGAGGTAAAAACCTCTTCCCGTTAAACACTCCACGTTCTCCACCTGCTGCTTTCTAACTGTGTCTGTAAACTCTTTGTACACCGAGCGTCTCTTCATGTGGAGAAACCCAAAAGATTACCAGTCTTTGTCATGATTGCTCAGCGATGATTGGAAACCACTGTTCAGCTCTCTTGTAGTTTTTCTGGCCTGTGTACGAACAAGTGGAGAGAATGTGTTAAATAATGCAATCAGTGTGAGTGTGCAGCGAGCTGGATGTGTTTTCAGGTCTGTTTGCAGCTTTAGGGTCTGAACATGAGCGTACTGTACATCCGGCCAAATGTCTCCGAGATGCTAAACTCAGAGCTGTGTGGAGGTGAAGGAGGCGAGTCGCTGCTGACCAAACAGATCTGCTGAGCTGCTGTCAGACGCACACAGAGCAGCCGAGCTTTATAAACCATAAACTCAGTGAAGGTTTCTGATTGATGCGGTCGAGGTTTTTTGTTCACCTGACAGCAGCATTTTGTCTCCGAACAGCAGCTGTAATGGACCGAGCTCCCAGCCTGACTCGCCGCTGGCTTCACATCAACCGATCATCACGTCAGAGACGGTTTCTACTCCATCACGTTCGACTGCCAATCCAGAACAAAAACAGTCGGATGTGCCAATTAAAGCTGCCATTTCCACTCATCCTGTCTAGTCAAAGATGTGTTCTACCTCAAAGAGAAACCTCGTTTATTCATTTATTCAGACGAACACCTGGAAGCAGATTTAAAAGAAAAACCACCCCAAACTTCAGAGCTGGAAAGACACAATTTGATTCTTCTTTTATATTGTATGAAGAAACTCTGTCCCGATTTATTTTCCACCTTTTATTTCATGTGCCGGATCAAAATGTTCTGTTTCACTCTCTTCCAGGACTTCTGATCAAACTTTTAACCGCCTGATCAAAAGTGCTTTTGAGGTTTCTTGCACCGTTTTGATGAGCTCATGTTAAGAATTCTTGTCAAGATGTATTTTTATATATATAAAACAGTAGCTGGCTTCATCTGCTGAGAGAATCAGAGAACAACAGTAATAACAGCTTGTAAACCTGATTTCTGCCTGAACGTACAGCTGCAGGCGGCCGAGTGACTCAGCTTCACTACAGAGTACGAGCACGATGTCGGTGGAGAGTAAACCGAGCATCGACCTCACTGAAGAGCCACAAACTGCAGTTCCTCTAATGTCCACTTGAGGCTGGCTCCAGAAGTGAGTCAGTCTCCATAAGTCCCCATGTTCAAATGTCCAACAGTTACTTCTGGCTCCAAAAGAACAAAAAAATGGCAACATCCATAATGCTAAACTCGAGGCTTGATTACTGATGACTTACAGAGTTAGCTCCTAACTGTAGCTGCTGTTATCTAGTTAGCCGTGCAGCTAACTTAGCTGTCATATTAGCTGGCTCTGCCTGGCTGTCGAGAGGGCCAGAGCATCGGGCTCTTAGTCCGTTAGCAGTTAACTATTTAGTTATTCAGCTCTTGTCCAAATATGGTCACTTCTGGTTCAAAAACCCCAAGATGGTGTCAGTTTCAGGGCTGTACAGAGTTTCCTGATGGACAGTGGCTTTCCTTGTTGTTAGCAGTTAGCTATTTTAGCCCCTAACTGCAGCCACTGTTAGCTAGTTAGCTGTACAGCTAACTTGGCCGTCTTATGAGCTAACACTGCCTGGACTGGGAGCTCCCAGTCCGTTAGCAGTTACTGGTTAGCTTAGCAACAGGCAAAGCTATACGTCCATCAGTAAACTCAGGAAGTCAAAACCGCCATGTTCTCACCCAAATATGGTCACGAGATGGCGTCCATTATGCCACAACGCTAGAGCCTTGGTAGAAACATTTTGAATGTATCTGTTGTGTGTGAAGCTGCAGTTTGAGAGCAAACGTTTTTATTTTTGTACAAGGCCAAAACACACACACACACACACACACACACACACACACACACACACACACACACAGGTAAAGTAGAAAACTCCCGGCTGCCATTGTTCCACCTTCAGCTTGTCACAGTCTCATCACAGCTCATTGTGTGGAAGACAAAACCATCGAGTCCATTGATCTGTAAATCAGATTTGTGTACGGCACGCTGCAAACACAGATCCATTGTTTGTTGGAACAATATGGCAGTGAATGATGAGCTGTGTTACTGATAGCAGCAGCACTGATAAACAACAGTCTGCATAACAATGGGCTCGCTCGCTCACAGTCGCAGCGGATTGAATGAAAAAAACTCTTCAGTCACACAACAACAAAAAAAAGTTTGTGAGGAGAAATTAGCAGTCAGAGTGCAACATTATAATTAACTAAATACTCTGAGGCCATAAAAAAATCCATTCTCAACCTCTGCAAAAATAATTGCAGTATTATTTTCAGCCCTAATTAAGTGGCTAAGGCTTCTTACAAGGGTAAAAATTAATCCCTTTTCTAAATCCTATATAATTTAATGTGAGAGAAATCAAATAAATAAGAGGCTGCGGCTCAACTGTGAGAGGTTTTGATATGGGTGATTAGGTGAGCGCGCCGTGAAGAAGCCCATTAGGATTGTATGGTGTCATCACAGCAGCTCCAGGCGGCGGCCCTAATCCACTCCTTATAACCCGCCGCCGCCGCCGCCGCCGCCACCAGCGCCGCTGCTGCCGCTCGCCATTTTCTCTCTGCGGCTGCAGCAGCGAAGCAAAAAGACGAGCAGCCCATTGATTGATTTTTATCCCGTTAAGGAGATGGGAGGCAGATAAATGCCGAGGTAATGAGGGGCAATTACCAGCCGTGATGAGCTTTATTATGGAGTGAAAGTGTCCTCGTGTCAGCGAGAGCAGAGACGCAGAGAGTTTTCAGGATAATGAGCGATCACCGGGTTACTGTACAGGTTAGAGCTCAAAACTCACTCAATACACTTCCTGTTGACACTAAATAACTTCTGTGTGTTCAGCACATACGTGTTAAATCTGTCATGACGAGAACACAAGAACAAACAGGCTGAATCTGACAGACAGTGTCAGTGTTACCAGAGTAAACCGGGCCTCGTGCTGCGTGTTGTGGACCGCTCATTGGCGGTATCAGACTTCTTGTTGCAGCCTGTGGAGCAGAACCCAGCTCAGCGTGTCCGGTCCGGTCCGGTCCGGTCAGCCTACCTGGCTGAACGTTCACACAGTTTGCTTCAGCAGATGCTAGCGTAGCCACAGAACGTGCTAATAATGAATCAGTGTACCGTCAGTGTGTGTCAGGAAATGACAACGGCAGACAGTGAAGAGGATTTACTGTACTCAGTGTTTGACTGGATGAAATCTAAATATTCTCTTTTATTTCCTAAATAACTAAATGATACTGCAGCTTAGACACGACGATGCTGCAGAACCTGAACGTGAGCAGACTGTCTCTCTCTGGACTAACCCCGGTCTATAGTGTCTACAGTCTGCAGGTGTCAGTGGGTACAACCTGCTCGGATATTGACGGGAACAAACTGGAGTTCAGCTCAAATATAATTCAACCGTGAGAGACCAACAGCGACAAAAGAAACCAAACTTTTCTTTTTGCATATGAACAAACGTGTCGACACCAAAATGATCTCAGCAACGAGAAAACTTTGTGTTCGCTGAGTCTGGAGATGCTGTAAAACATCCAGAGCAACTTGTTTCCTTCAGTGACTCACACAAACTGTTGATACACTCGGTGATGTAAAGACAGCAGCTTCTTATCCAACCTGCAGCCTGTGATCTGGGATGTAAACACCTGCAGGGGAGGCAGACGGTGACTTCACCGCAGCTCCAGCCTCATCTGGTCTCGTCCTGTGAATGCTGATTCGGCGTTCAGCGGGTCGAAGGCCGCCGGCACCCAGCACGGTTTGTTTTTTTATTCCCAGGAGAGTCCCTCAGATGTACGGAGAGCTGCGATGTGTTTGTGCTGGATACAAACCACAGAAGAAGAAGAAGAAGATTCCCGCCCCTCTCACCTCCAGCTCTGATTTGATTGACAGCTAAAATAAAAAAGGGAAGTAAAGGTAGAAGAGAAATCCCAGCGGTGCTTCACACTCTGACAACTTTCCCTCTCACCAACTTTTCTAATGTTTTCTAACAAATTACATCCATTCATCGTCGGATTGTGAGAGGTAAAAATGAGGATGTGGATCCTCCGAGCGTCCACTCGTCCGTCATCGGTCATGCCTGTCACGCAGCAGCTGAAGCATCGCTCTCCGTCTTGTTTGTCTCGGTGACGTCCGGCTCTGGATGGATGAAGCTCGGCGCTCAGGAGGCCCATCGACTCAGGTGAGGAGTTTACTTCGTTAGTCACAGTTGGTTTTATTTTTCCACAACAGGAGGAAGAGTGATGGAGGGAGGGAGGAAGACGGATATCACAGCGTGAGGCTCGAGACGGACGCCACCTGGGCTTCCTGCTCACAGTTCATGAAGGAGGCGTTCGCTGCCGCGAGGCGTTCAGGGGCCCTGACAGAAGGAGAGGAGGAAAACGTTTGTCTCTGTGTCTGGCCGACTGTATTTATTCATAGTAACAGTGAGACAACACCGCCATCAAGATCCCAGACAGGAAACACAACATTACCCGATCCAGCGTGCCGTGGTTTCACTGTAAATCTCCTCTTCTTCTTCTTCTCGCGGTCCGAAACAGCTGTGCTACAAACAGTCCACAAACCGAGCTACAGTAGGCAGCAGTTGTCATGCCAGAACCGGAGCTGGACAAGCGGGCAATGTAACCGAAACCAGGCTTTACCTGGACCGCCAAGATGGAGATCAGAGCCACCACTGTGGGGACGTCTCAGAGACTACGTCCTGGTTTTAGACAGTCTGTGAGGACGTCTCAGAGACTACGTCCTGGTTTTAGACAGTCTGTGAGGACGTCTCAGAGACTACGTCCAGGTTTTAGACAGTCTGTGAGGACGTCTCAGAGACTAAGTCCTGGTTTTAGACAGTCTGTGAGGACGTCACAGAGACTACGTCCTGGTTTTAGACAGTCTGTGAGGACGTCTCAGAGACTACGTCCTGGTTTTAGACAGTCTGTGAGGACGTCACAGAGACTACGTCCTGGTTTTAGACTGTGAGGACATGATCATCATTATGTCATGATTAGAGGTAACTGATGATATTTAATGTTTCATCTTGTTTAAATTCAGGATCTGAATCAGTGGAAACTGTCACAGACATACAGGAGTAACACCAGTTCACACACACACACACACACACACACACACACACACACACACACAGGTAATCCCTGGGCTCAGCTCTGAGCTCTTCGGTCTGATCGTGGACGAAGCTCCGCTGTGTGTCCACACCTCCACGGCTGGTTGAATCCCATTGGCTCAGGCAGGCAGAGCAAATAACCATTTAACACACTCACACAGTGTGTGTGTGTGTGTATGTGTGTGTGAGTGCCATCTCAATGTGACCAAACAATTGTCTCTTTTTGTTTACTGGGAGGATGTGTTGATGTTAAAAGGCCAGTCGCCAGCTGCCATGCTGCTCCTCGTTTGACTCTCTCTTTATACAACGACCCCCACCGCCGCCGCCGCCGCCATCACCACGCCTGCTGCCCCCCCCCCCCCACCGCTGCCTCCTCCTGCCTCTTCGGTGGGTGGTTTGATTGAGTTTTACAGGCGATCCTGGAAGCATGCGGCTCAGCTTCCCCTCTCAATGTGTCGCTCGTCCACTGATACGGCGTCTTCCTTGTGGCGCTGAAAGAGACCTGACAGTGACGCCTGCTCGGTCGGCGCCGGCGGGATGACATTTGTGAGGGCAGGGAGCAGCGACGAGGGCTGGAGAGAAAGAGGAAGGCCCCGAGGAAGGAGAGAGGGAAGGAAGGAAAGCGGAGAAAAGAAATGTCAGGACGAGCGCTGGGACTGGACGAGGAGGAGGAGGAGGAGGAACGTCCTGAGGGAGGCAGAAGAATGTGTTGGCAAAGGATGCTGGGAAATTTCCTTTATCTGACATTCAGAGAAAAAATGTTTCTTTTAATCCTTTTTTCCAATGAGGCATTTTTAGCCTAGCTTAGCACAAACACAGAAAGCAGGAGCAGCTGTTAGCCTAGCTTGGCTTGTTAGCCTAAAACATTTACCTTCCAACGACTCCAAAGCTGTTTGATTTACATAAATCATGACACCACTTCACTGAATTTTGCTAACATTTGCAGCATGAAATGAAGCCCAATGCCTCCAGAATTCAATGATTTTGGACCCATATTCAATCACAAACTCATAACTTTACGTTAAATATTCACCAGGTTCATTGCTAACAGGATCAGGTATGAAAGGGGCGTCATCATAAATGACTTCATGAATTCATGGATGATTTCACCATCTACAATCCAGAAAATCATTCAGAGTTTCAGAGAATCCAGAAAAATCTGCAAACCAGCTCTGAATGTCTGTGACCTCCAGCCCGTCGGGGAGCACTGCATTAAAACCTCATATGGCTGTACAGTATAAAGGATATTACTACACGGGCCCAGGAACACGCCGCACTTCAAACTTGTTATTAAGAGATTTCACCGACCAGCATCTCCTGAACCTTTACACTTTGAGAGAATGAACAGTTTCCTGTAATCACAGAGCAGTTTAAACTGAAAAATCAGGTAAAAATAACCATCTGACGCACACAGGAAGGTGATCAATTCTGAAGATATTTCCCGTAATGCATTTGGACAGCCTCTAATCGTTGGCTATTCAGTAAGTAATTGAAAGTGCTTTTCTCTCTTTCTGTTCTGTCTGCAGCTCGATGTGATCTGAGATTCAAACCTCCGCTGAGAGGAAGTGGAGGAGGCAGCGGCGGCGGCGTTTTGTGTTAAATGACACGGTCCTCAAAACCCCCAGCGCCGACTGTCAGGCAGGAGAACACTGCGTACAGCAGTCAGCGCTTGTTCGTGTCACGGCGCCGGCTCGCGGCAACACGTCGGGCCGGCGTGGACGGGGTGGAGGCTGACTGCGGCGCAAATACCAGCTGCCAATCGTCCAACCCGTGACCTTTTCTATGATTCTTCTGCCTCTGAAGAGAGAGACTCAGAGCTGCTGGCAGGTGGTGAAACAAAGTAAAAAAAATACTCCTCGCTTCACAGTCGAGAGCTCGGAGGTCTGTGAGAAGAAAGACTCAAACTTGGTTCATTTATGTGTGAAAACACTGATGACAAACATTAAATGAGTTAAATAACAAATTTTAAATCTGTTACGTTTCTCGTTTACAACCTGCGAGGGAAGCTAACGGGGAGCGGCATTGGTGTCGCGCCAGAACTGGAGCCAGGAAATACACAAGTTAGTATCATGGATGACATTAGCTGCTGAACTCATTAGCCAAGCTACAAATAACAAAAACACTCAGCATCATCAAGCTAACGTTAACCAGCGACGCTCCATGTATCAGATCACCAGCTGACAAAGTAACCTGCACACACCACAATATGACACATGACAATGTATCTGACATCTGAGTAATGTTAGCTTTGACTGGCTATTTTCTTAGCTTGTGTTGCTCTCTGTCTGTTAGCAAAGGAGATTTGGACCGGAGCTTGGTGAGCAGGCAATGTAACCGGGCTCAGCAGCTTCTATGGACATAATGGCAGAGGAGCAGAGAGTGAAGAGGACGCTGACGGAGGAAGCTAAGAAGAGAAAAGGAGAGAGTGAGCGAGCAAGAAGCCGCCGGACAAGAGTAAATCTGGGACTGACTTTTAGTGGTAGAGCTTGGTGAAATAAAAGGCTGAAAGACAGACAGCTGGGCTGACTGCTGTTGGACTAGTCAGTAATATTAGCTGGCTGACAAGATAAAACATAAATAAGATAAAACTGAAATAAAAAAGTAATAAGAAAGAAAAGTATCATCATCATCTGGGAAATAAAACACTGCTGAGATTCAAAACATCGCTGTAGGTGTGACGAATCTTTTCCCCCATTTTTGAAATATTTTGTTAAAAATATTGAACTCCTGGGTGTTTTTTTTTTTTCAGTCATTTGTGTAATATAATAATTGATTTATTTACTGATTTATTTTACTGGAAGAGGAATTAGCTTTCTGTCATCAATGCCTTTAATGCGTGAACATCATATGACAGCAGTTAAAACAGTTTCAGCAGTTCGCCTGGTGTCTAATATCAGAAATAATGAGTGTGTGTGTGTGTGTGTGTATGTGTGTCAGTGTTTGATTGACAGCTGAGTCAGAAATAGTCCCTTCAGACAAACACAAATATTAAAAACAAAACAAACAAAGAAGAAATCATGAAACATCATCTTCAGGTGTGTTAAAGTCTGAGGTTTGACCTGACAGGTGAGGCACATCAAGCTGCTGATTGAACGATGACACAGGTGAGCCTTTCACAATAAATGCTGCAGTTTGAGCTTCCTTCTTCACAAAGCTGTCGCCACTAGCAGCTCGACTCTCCAGGTTTAACAAATCCAGCTTAACCGTGTTTCATTAAGCCCCACGCATAATGGACTAACAGAGTCCATCATGTCTTCTCGTTAGCTGCTTCAGCCAAAGAGATATTTACTGATCTTTGTGCTACAGCAACATCAGCTGTTAAACAGACAAACCTGCCCAGTGAAAACAGTAGTGTGTTTTACCTGCACACACAGGGCTTCCTGTTACCTTTGAAGATAATGAGAACACACTGTTCCATTAAAGGTGACACACGCCTCACTCTCACAGCACCACAAACACTCGCCTCGCTTCTCCACCTCCTCCACCCCTCTCCACCCGCCTGACATTTGGATTGAGATTACTTTTATTATTAAACCCTGTGCATTCTGGGTAAATATTGCAGGTTAAGGTCACGAGGAGCAGCTTGTTTTACAAAAGCAAGGCTGAGGCTGATGCTGTCGCCACAAAACACGATGGCTTCAAACAAAAGAAGCTTTTCAAAGTTTAAAAGCTCTAACTATATAAATTAGTAATTGTGTGTGTGTGTGTGTGTGTGTGTGTGTGTGTGTGTGGAGGCTGTTTGCTCACTGTGTACCACCAGTATGAAAAGCTTCTTAACTTTTAAAAGCCCGGACAATAAATTAGCAGAGTGATATATAATCATTTCCACTGTGCTGTGAGAGAGCATGTGGGCGACAGAGTGCACGATTAAAGGCACAAGTGTTCACCACAACAGGACGCTTACATTCGAGGGCCATGCTGCGCTTCATGCTTCAAACTGCTCAGAGAAACATGAACATCAGCCTCCTCGCTTAAAGATTTAACTGATGCTGACGCATCGCTGCAATGTGGGAAACAGCACTGCCCACTGTGTACCATGTCCAGCTGTACTTGTAAAGTATTTGTTCTGATTACATTACTCTGATCAAAACTAGCGAGTCGACAACTTTGCTAACAGCCAAACATCAACCAGGTCACCAGCAGCAGACACAGCAGCAGCTAATATTACTGACTAGTTCAACAGCAGTCAGCCCAGCTCGGCGCCTGTCTTCTTCAGCCTTTATTTCACTCAAGCTCACCAACCACTAAAAGTCAGTCCCAGATTTACTTTTGTCCGCGGCTTCTTGCTCGCTTCACTCTCTCCTTTTCTCTTCTTAGCTTCTCCGTCAGCCCTCTTCACTCTCTGCTCCTCTGCCATTATGTCCATAGAAGCTGACTGCTGGGCCTGGAAGACTCCTTCTTCTTTCTTTCTTCTTCTTCTTTCTTCTTCTTCTTCTTTCTTCTTCTTTCTTCTTCTCTTCTTCTTCTTCTTTACGGTGGCTCAAAAACATTAACAACAACACTAACACTGCAGTCCAGGCAGCCCTGCTAACAAACTGAGCTAACATTAGCTAACATAGCAATAAACTGAGCTAACATGAGCTAGCAGCAGCTACAGCTGTCAGCAGCTTACTTCACTGTCCATCATAACTCTGTAAATCACAGAGAGTTGGAGGCGATAATGGGAGGACATCAGAGGAAAAACCAGAAAACATTTTCCATAAAATATGATCCAGTTTCCCACCAAAATCAGTGAAATAGTTGGTGGTGGTAAAGCGCTGCTCTGTGCAGTCGCGGTTAAGCTCGACATTTGTTAGCTCGAGCATATAGATTCTGTGTTGCAGTTGGATTTTGATGGCTTGATAACAAGAAGATTGCAGATTAAATTTACATTTCTCCAGCTGTAAAACTGTTGCAGAAGAAGAGTGTTTAGTAATCCTCGGTGGGAGTTGAACCCACCCACACCGCCCCACCCTCCTGTGCAGAGCAGCCGCCGGCTTCATGCTGCAACATCTCTCCACGTTACTCCACGGTGCATCTGGGAGGCATTAAACCAATCTATGCACATTATGAAAAATTTATTCGGCTTAAGACATAAACTGACAGGCTAATTGAACCATTTTGGCGCCATGTTATTTCCCATAACCCCCCCACTGCAAGGCGGCCAAGCCCTGACACTCCAATTCAATTTCCTCGCCTCAGACTGTTTTCTCATTCCCGCAGAATTAATGGATGCGGAAAATAGTCACACTTGAAGATAAAATGATGTGGGATCAGGTTCACTGCCGCTGCACCACATAAATCACATTTACATTGGGCTCCAATAAAACGCGCTTATCTTCAAGGAAATCACATTATCATTAAGGTTTGATTCACTTCCTTTGATTCATCAGACCGCCCATTATTTCCAGGTGAGAGCTTATACAGTGATGGAGCTGATGCTGACTTAGGAAACGTTTGAGGGGGGACGTACACTTTGTTTTGGGGTTTTTCTGCCACCTAGTGTCCAAAAAATCACTGCAGCTCAAATGGACTTCACTAAAATTATCTGAAGTATCTAAAGTTATGCAGGATTAAGAGTGTGGACGCTTTGATTGACAGCTGGGTGTTGTTACTGGTATCTGATCCACCAATGATCCTCGTCTTTGCCGATTATTAGATTAGCCAGGAGGCGAAGTTTTTCTTGAACTAGTCTCAACGGTCTGGATACTGTGTTCAAAATCGCCCATAATCAATGGGACTGCTTTTAGCCGCTGTAAACACTAACACGTCTGCAGCGTGTCGCTCTACTAGCTGCCTATTTTCACAGGAGACACATAGATATGAGGAAGCAACCGGCTCAGCAATCATACAGCAAAATAACTAAATAATGATGACAGAAGATCCAACTCGAACTTTATCCTCCCCAGGTCATAAACGCTACATTCAGATGACATGACGCTACGTAAATAAGAGACTCTTTAAAGTTTAAAACCCGCCTCAGATGCAGCTTAACCTTGTTTGCAGTCAGAGGGCTGCATGGAAAATTATTTTGGGCCTCCGACAAAGAAATAGAACTAAATCTGATGGTGGCTCTATTAATACACCCACAGTGTTTATTATTATTATTATTAGCTGCTGCTGCTGAGATCATGGAGGATTTTATATTCCTTCTTTCCCATACGGGGAGCTCAGAGGTCAGAGCTTCGTGACGTGTGGAGTCATTGTGTTTGCTCGAGACACTTCAGCGGGTGTTGGGAGGTGGAGCGTGTGTCTGTGGCATCATCTCTTCCCATCACAGTAATGGGGGAACCCAAAGAGTGTGTTCTGGTTGCGGCATGCCGCCGCTTCTCCAAGTGACGAATCAGTGGGAAACAAAAAGGCCAAATTTGATCTCTTCATCTCGGCCTCCTCTCCGTCTGTCTCTCCATCTTTTTCCACGAGTGTTTTCCTCTCTAAGAAGAAATAATTGGCATACCGTCCCATGGGAAGAAGCCCATTTATATTCTCCCACATAACACACACTCACACTGGGCCTCCACTCAGACCTCCTAAAAGGCAGAAGACTCTTCTCTTCTTCTTTCCCAGAGAAACGTCCCGCACTCAGCAGCTGGCCATCAACTCACTGCGATGCAAAAACAACAACATTTCTTCCCATAACTCCCCTCCTTCTCCAACCCAAATGCATTCTGGGACCAGTCCCAGCAGGCTGTGGGGCTCCTGGAGGTCCCTGATCACTCGTCATGGGACCTCTTTGTTCTTCATACACCGCAGCAGAATCCGGCCTCCCAGATGGATTCACTTAAAAGGAGGCATTTTACCAGCGCCGGGCCAATGTCTTCTATTTTAGACACTATTATTTTTACACTGTAAAAATCCTCAAACAGCATTAATGAGATCTGCTTCATCCGCACGATGAAACATGAAACGCATGCAACTCATGCAAACACGCTTACTCTCACATTAAATATAAAGAGATTTTATCACTAGTTGCTAAATCTGTGATTAAGTGCTGTATTATAATGATAATATATTTCTTATTTTAGTAAAATTTGAAGGCAGACAGCTTTGTGCAAAATGCTAGCATGCAGTCTGCCAGTCAGTTCTGATTTCAGGAGACTGAGAGGAAAATTTGCTCTGCAGCATCATCATGTTTAAGTTAAAGGTTAAAATTCTAGTTTACATTACAGTTATTTTATATATATTGAAGCAGCATCTGCACTGTGTGAAGTCAACGACTAAATCAAAGAAAGTTTTTATAATTCAAAGTCAAGTCAACAATATTTATTTTCAGTCACACTCTGGAGAGCTGGAGCCCACGCTCTTAATCCTGCATAACTTTAAGCCTTAATATAATGTGAACAGGTGAGTTGTATATAAATTCACCCTCAGTACAGCTGTCATGAACGGGAAATTAACCATAGAGACCAAAACTGTTTTTTGTACTCAGGCTGTAAACATGTTTATTTCTGCTGTGAAGTTGACATTTGAACATGGGGACTTATGTGAGACTGACTCACTCTGAACCAGCCTCATGGATGCTAGAGGAACTGCAGTTTTTGGTACTCCCTGTGTCGGCCTCAGTTCACAGCCCCAGAGGTTGATGCTTCTGACTGACATGTTGCCTGTAGCCAGTCTGACTGATAGCACGCGTTTCAGTGTTTGACGTGGTCTCGTCTGGACTAGAATTACTTTTAACCCACCACTGTTTTTTGCTATGCATTTGTGTGTGTTAAGATAAAGAACAGAGTGTAAAGTCTCCATGTTATTACTGTCCGTGTGTGTTCGATGAGTGGAAATGCTCTGCTGCTGGTTTCCTGCTCACACAAAGAGGCAGCCCCAACCATTATCTCCAACCACACACATACACACACACACACACACACACGGTGCACTGCAACGATGGAGGTTTGCTCTGTAACATTTCTTCTTCTGTTTTTTGTGTCATTAATCTTCATTTGTAATTCGGGATGGCAGTAAAATAAATACATTAACACATAAATGGGTCACGCAGCATCAACGTGATTCAGCTTCTGTTTTTTCTTCCGCTATGCTTAAATCGACTTCGCGATGCAGCGTAGTCAGGACGACACGCCGTGAAATCTGATTATTTTACTCATCACACAGTCGCTGCGGTGTCCATTAACATGCATGATGTGTATGTTTGAAATAAGTGTTCATGTTCTGGCCCCAGCAGAGAGGAGCTGGTGATGATGTCCGACATCAGCTGCTTTAATTTTTAACCAAGAAAGAAAAACAAAGAGCACTGAAGCTGTTATAAATCGACTCTAAGAGAGTCAGCACCTGTCTGAGTCTGAGGCCATTATTCTGCCGGTAAACGAAATACCCTCTGGGTTGGGAGGAGTTGCTGCACCAGCTTAAGGGGAGCCTGGTATCTCGGGTCTTGTTCACGAAAGGATTGGAAAAGAAGCGTGAGATGGACTGAACATCCACGGCCGCATTTCTACACTCACTGCTGTTTTCACGCCGAGGCTTCTTTTGTCTCACAGTTTTCTTCTTATTTAGTTGAAAGTGAATCTCAGAGCAGAAACTGACCCACAATCAACCTGTGAAGGTGAGCGATTCAAACAAACAGAAACATGACGCAGCACTAACATCTACAGGACTGGAAACATGACGCAGCACTAACATCTACAGGACTGAAACATGACGCAGCACTAACATCTACAGGACTGGAAACATGATTTGAGCACTAACACATCTACAGGCCTGAAACATGACGCGAGCACTAACATCCAGGCCTGAAACATGACGCAGCAATTCGCTAACATCTACAGACCAAAACATGACGCCAAGCACTAACATCTACAGGACTGGAAACATGACGCAGCACTAACATCCACAGGCCTGAAACATGACGCAGCACTAACATCTACAGGACTGAAACATGACGCAGCACTTAACATCTACAGGACTGAAACATGACGCAGCACTAACATCTACAGGACTGAAACATGACGCAGCACTAACAAATATCTACAGGACTGAAACATGACGTTAATTGGACATCCAGGCCTGAAACACGACGAGCACACGATCTACAGGACTGGAAACATGACGCAGCACTCAACATCTACAGGACTGGAAACATGACGCGAGCACTGGGTCAACATCTACAGATCGAAACATGACGCGAAAGCACTAACATCCACAGGCCTGAAACATGACGCAGCACTAACATCTACAGGACTGAAACATGACGCAGCACTAACATCTACAGGACTGGAAACATGACGAGCACTACCATCCACAGGCCTGAAACATGACGCAGCACTCACATCTGCGCCTGAAACATGACGCAGCACTAACATCTACAGGCCTGTTACGACGCAGCACTAACATCTACAGGACTGAAACATGACGCAGCACTAACAACATCTACAGGACTGAAACATGACGCAGCACTAACAACATCTACAGGACTGAAACATGACGCAGCACTAACATCTACAGGACCTGAAACATGACGCAGCACTAACATCTACAGGACTGGAAACATGACGCAGCACTAACATCTACAGGACTGGAAACATGACGCAGCACTAACATCTACAGTGACTGAAACATGATGCAGCACTAATATCTACAGGAATGAAACATGACGCAGCACTAACGACGCAGCACTAACAACATCTACAGGCCTGAAACATGACGCAGCACTAACATCTACAGGAATGAAACATGACGCAGATTTCAGTATTTCATTCATGTCTATGAATAAAACTAAATGAACTATTTATTTTTAAGTTTTTATTATTAATGTAAAGTTAAATAAATGTGACAGTTTAGAGATGCCTAAACATCAATAGAGTACTTTGTTGCCTCATCAAGTAGTTTTATTTCCTAAACTAACAGAGTAGAAAACCTGAACAATCTGCAGCCTTTGAAAGCGTGGAACGGTGTGTGTGTGTGTGTGTGTGTGTGTGTGTGTGTGTGTGTGTGTGTGTGTGAGTCATAAAGGAACAGCAACAGGTCCTAGGGGAGTTTAAAGACCTATGACCTGAGCTGAACTGGAAAATGAGTCTTTGAATTGAATTCATTGGGTTTGTGTTTGCAGTGAAAGAAGAGCTCAAGCGCCATTATTCACACACACACTTGTTAATATGTGGCTGCATTGAAATGACTGGCAGAGTATCTGAGTCTCTTTCACACGGCCTCTAAAAGGAGGATTAAAACATGACTGGCTGTTAAAATGGAATCCCGGGCGTAGCGGGAGACGCCTCTGCCTCGACCTGCCACGGTGACTCAGGTAGAAAAAAATCAGATGAAATGAGAGAGAGGAGAGGACGGAGGGCTGACGGAGAATGTGAAGCAGACGGATGTCTTCACTGTCAACACATCTGACATAGATTAGGAACTGAAAGAGATTCATGGGAGAGACTTTTCATTCGTCCAACATCATGTCTCTCAGTTTGGACCGACGCCTTCCTGCAGGCCAGAGAAGGAGATGATGTCAGAAACGTGGTCTACCTGCTGACAGCAGCTTTCACCTGAACAGGAGAGCATTTCCTCTATCTCTGAACAGACAGATGTGTCTGAATCAGGTTCATCAGCTGGATGAATAAATAAACCGCTCAAACATGCAGAGATCAAGGTTTGTATATTCATCATTTTATGTTCACCGCCTGTCAGATTATTAGAGGCACTTTTGTCATTTTAACATAAAATAAAGAAATAAAGATAAAATACGCTTTGTGTAAACGTGACTTGACTTTGATCAAATGTCTCCAGATCTAAATCTAAAAGTTATTATTTTATAAAACACATTTATCTTAATACCACAATGATTTAGTGTCTTTATCGCTCCTCCTGGATCTCTATAAACAGAGTGACAGGAAACTGAAATAAATAAATAATCTTAATAATCCGACCATCTGAAGCCTTTGTTCCTCCCAGCTGGCCAGATTGACCCCAACATGGCCGCCTCCACCCGGCTTCAGCCTGTCCTACCTGGGAAACCATGCCGAACCCCTCAAACTGTCAGCGGTCAGACGGGCCGCGGCGCCGCGCTGCAGGACCGCCGGTGACTTTTGGAGGAGCCAGAGTTCAAGTCGAGTTTTTGAGCTGACGCTGCTTTACTTGAACACAGCTGTTGTTTTTTTTTCCCATATCTTGGGCGACAAACTTTTCACACTTCAGGAAACCTGATCGCTGCACTCAGCTTATCAGCTGTGATGTTTGATACTGATATTCTCATTTTAATCCATGTATACAGACTTTATTTTTTAAACTTTTCCTCTGACAATCTGACGCCTGTGACCTCCTGCTGATCCACACTGACCTGTGATCAGGTGAACGGTGTCTCTGGGCTATTCGTGACGCCTGTTCACACTATGTAACTTTGGGTTCGGCCGGAGAAGTACGTAACGCTTTACGGCACTAAGTCACACACCACCAACTATTTCACTGATTTTGGCGAAACTGGATCATATTTTATGGAGAAAAATGTCTGGTTTTCCCTCTGATGTCCTCCGGCTGCTCCGCCTCAACTCTCTGTGATTTACAGAGTTTATGATGGACAGTGAAGTAAACTGCTGACAGCTGTAGCTGCTGTTAGCTCATGTTAGCTCACTTTTGTAGCTGCTGTTAGCTCATGTTAGCTCAGCTTGTTAGCTGCTGTTAGCTCATGTTAGCTCAGTTTGCTAGCTGATGTTAGCTCAGCATGACGAGGAGGTTTTCAGGTTCGGGGAAATGCTGACAGAGAGCAGAGTTAGTGTCGTGCCAGAACCGGAGCTGGGCAAGCGGGCAATGTAACCGGGCTCAGCGGCCTCTATGGACACTACAAGGTACTGCATCTCCCATCTGTGTCTTCCATTGAAGAGCCACATGTTTCGAACACCACACTTCCAGTTTGTTAAAATATTTTTAAATTATGTGATTTATTTATTTTTTTAGTTTTTTCATTTTTTTAGCATACTTTGGAGCTGAACTAAAACTTTAACATTTTTGTTGCACCTTTTTAATATCTCAGTCATTTATTACTCTTCATCATGTTGTTATTAGGTTTTCTTTCCGTGTTTTTGTATTTTCTGCCTCTGTCACAGCGGAGCTGGACAGATCTCAGAACAATCAGTTCTCTTTTCTTTCTCCTTGTTTTTTCCTCCGACCTTCGACCTCTCCGCCTGCAGCCTTCATCATCTGCGGCGCTCTGCTGCGACTCGACCAAACACTGAAATAAAAGAAGAAAAACAGCAACGACAACTCTGACTTATGAGAGTTTGACGCTCATTCTTCACAGAGAGGAACGCGCCGTCAGACGGTATATCCAGGAGTGAACTTTGATTTCGGCTTTTCAAAGAGGAGAGAGGAGGGACAGGAGGAGGACGGGAGGTGGAGGGTTCAATATATAGGAAGTGGCATATTTTACCCACGGGGTGTTTCCATCTCTGCTCCCTCTGCTGGGTCAGATATTACATGCTGTAATTCAGCCGGGGGAATAATTGACCTGTCAACGGGTTCACGCCACCGGTCCCATCAGTTGGCGGTGGCGGCAGAAAAGGAAAGGTGGCGAGCCGGCCTCGCTTCAGCTCTGTTTCTGCAGATTGATACATCCTGTTTCCTCCTCAGAGGTCTAATAACAGCATTTGTATGTTACACTCACACTCACACACACACACACACACACACACACACACCAAGACAGAAAGCCGCATTTCATCCCCGAAGAAGAAAAACTGTAAGAGCAGTGTGGACAAAAGTATGTGGACAGGTCTGGATTGGCGTGAGCTTCAGCAGCTCTTCAGGAACTAGCTGAGACATCACAGAGACTACGTCCAGGTTTTAGACAGTCTGTGTGAACGTCACAGAGACTACGTCCAGGTTTTAGACAGTCTGGGGGGAGGTCATAGAGACTACATCCAGGTTTTAGACAGTCTGCGGGGACGTCACAGAGACTATGTCCAGGTTTTGGAGAGTCTGGGGGGAGGTCATAGAGACTACGTCCAGGTTTTAGACAGTCTGCGGGGACGTCACAGAGACTACGTCCAGGTTTTAGACGTCATGGCCTCTAAATGAGCTGTCAAGTCATTTTGAAAACATAAAATATAGAATATGAATATGGAAGTAAATTTATTTATGTTTTTCTCTCTTCAGTCTCAGAACAAATTAATATTTATGTTAAACATGTCTTTTCGAGTTAGTTGTTACTTTCCTTCAGTGTCTTTTTTAATGATCTTTATTTCATTATTTTGGTGTCACGGTGTTCTTTGATGGATGGGAGCTCGCTGTCCAACACAGCAGGAACAAACACTTGACAAACACTGACAGTGACCCCTCATCATAATCCCTCAGACTGGCATGCTAACATACAGTATGTTTCAGAGAGGATCGTCCACGCATGGCTGCAGCTCGCCGTGACGCCGTCGCAGCAGATCTGTTCATCTGCGAGCGACGAGAGCACGCAGGAAGATTAAAATGGGGCGACGCTTCGTCCTTGTTCGGGGGTTCGTCTTTGAGCGGGAAGCTGAACCCGTCAGCTGGTGGAGCGACACAACGGTCTGTCAGGACGGGGAGGGGGTCCAAACACACACTCGTACACTCCTTTATGGTTCAATCTATATCCATGATCAGCAGGCAGAACGTCCACGCCGACCGACACAAACAAACTCTGCTGGAAAAGTAACAGCGTGTCCTCTCCGTCACTTTAAACCTTCTGATGCTTCAGGAGGAAAACAACACGCTAAAGACAAACTCAGTCTGAGAAACACACAATACAGAGGACGTGAGTCAAACAACACGCCAGCACAGAAATGTTTGAGTATTATTATTATTATTATTATTACATCCTGCAGGCGTTTACCTCATTCCTACACTCGTCTCACGCTGAAATAACGCTCATAGAGCTACACACAGTTGACTGTGTTGGTTTGGGTTTCAGGTGAGGTCCAGGTCAGCAGACAGCAGCTTTCCATGTAAAGTTTGTCTGAACAGACGTGTGACGTCCTTTACCTCGTGTTGTTACGGACACGTGATGAACTGTTCAAATGTCTTAAAGGGACAGCGCTTCATGTTCATAGTATGTTTATTTTGGAACGTTCTGTCAACACTACAGAAACACTAGCTAACTGTTCAGTATGATACAGTTGTCTGAGTGTTAGTTATTGGTTCTGAGATGGTTGTGTGTGTCGGTCTCTGGCCTGTTTCCTGTAACACACACTCTTCTGTTTAGCTCTTTATTTATATCCCCGCTCTTACACACACAGAGGCTCCGGCTGTGTCTTCATGTGGACTGAAACTCTCCGGCGGAGCTTTGCGTTTCCTCAGAGCTGATTACGTAACCCCGCCCTGCTCGTTGAGTAGCGGTCAGAATAATGGCGGCTGGAGCTAATCGATGCTCAGACTGTGTGATTTATGGTGTTTGCTGAAATCAGCAGTACGAGCTGTTTCCGAGCGGTGAGGGGATTCTCTCTCCGGCTTCCCTCGCTCTCATACTCTGCTGCTCCGAGTTTTAATTGGATCCCTGTATGAGGCTTCCAAGAAGTTTTCATCGGGGCTTTACCCACAATGCACGGCTCTCTCCTCATAACCTACATTACTAATGGAGACAAATGTTGCATTGCATCCTGGGAGAGTTCTCTAATAGGAGGAGCAGAGAGGAAACAGCAGAGGAAGAAAGTGTTTTTTTTGTTGTTGTTGTTGTTGTTGTTGGCTGTTTGAATCATGAAAATCTACAAGTGAAGAAAGAAACACAGCAGAGTAACAAACCACTTTATTTCTTTTATTTGTGAACTTTAAAAGTCCTCAGAGGAAAACTGCTGCTTCTAAACGCTAAACTAATCCTGACCACTCCCACGTCGTGATGTCACAGCATACCTTTACATTTTTAAATAGAGGCTGTCTAAAACCTGGACGTAGTCTCTGTGACGTCCTCGCAGACTGTCTAAAACCTGAACGTAGTCTCTGTGACGTCCCCGCAGACTGTCTAAAACCTGGACGTAGTCTCTGTGACGTCCCCGCAGACTGTCTAAAACCTGGACGTAGTCTCTAAAATAACTGCAGTCAGTATTTCTCTCCCGTCTTTAACGTCGGTTGTTATTTAACGCTTCACTTCTTTAAATGTAGTCAGTCAGTGTCTCTGCATAATGCTGCTCAGCAGTGTGAGTGTGGACGCGGTCCATTTAGGAGACGCGTTCTTCTGTTGTGGTTTGATGAAGCTGCTGCTGACACTTTGCTGCAGGGCTTCTCTCCAGCTGAACGCAGATTTGTAAAACTTCACGAGGTGAGGACAGTTTGATGTGTTATTGTGCTGAGCTGAACGTTTGTGCAGCTCAGTCTGGAGTCTTTTTTATTTTTTAGAGGATCCTGAGGAGATTATTATCACCATTCTTCGCCTGTACAGCTAAGTCTACTTCGATCACTGAATCCATCAGCTGCTGCTCTGAAACATGCTGTACATGAAGAAAAGACACATGCATCTTCCACTGACGTTTGTGATACTTTTTATTTTGATTATTATGTTTAAGAGAAATGATTTGCGTGACGCCAAATGTATTAAATAATTAAAATAATTAGTTTTGAACATAGTCTGCTGCAGACTTAAACACTATTTCTGTTTCTTTGTCTTCACCGAGCTGTAAACATCCGTCACAGTTTATGGAACAAAGACAGTTTATCAGTGTTTCCTGTTTTATTTTGTAATGTCTGTACTTTGTACCTGTGTCTCATCATCCTGCCGTCTTACCTGGTTTTAAACTCAGCATGCCGACAAACCGGAAGCTTCAGTACGTCCACTTAATGAACCACTGATCTGCAGCAGTTTGTCAACATTACTGATGGAAATGATGAAAATCTGATAAAGAACAAAGTTGCAGTGCGGCAGAGTTGAGTTGTTTTTGTTTTATGTGTGGATGTATGTGAGGTATATTTAGTTTATGACAAAATAAAATCAGCCAAACATTTCAGAGAGACAAATCCATTTTAAGAGGATGGACTAGGATAAAAATCTTAAACCAATTATGGATTAGTGAAGCACAAAGAGAAGCTTTAGAGAGCAACACAAACCTGATTAACATAAATGACACTTCAGAGTAGTTCTTATTCCTAAATGACAAAATGAACAGTAGCACTACGAGCTAGCATCAGCGTCTGCCTTCCAGTGAACGCGGCCGGACCGAACAGAACCTCTGAACCAGCAGAGAACAGCCTGCTGACAGTGAACACAGCAGCCTGCCGAGCCGGTTCCAGGATTTATGGAGCTAACATATAGCATCTGACACACGACACAGTCGAGCGACAAATGATGATGCAAGATGCTCCAGAACACGCCGCGTGGATCGTCGTTCGTTCAGCCAGTGAGGGCAAAAATGTTCACGTGGAGATCCTCCACAGACGATTCTGGATGATTGAGGGGAAATTTGAAGGATCAAGAAGTTAAAATGTTTCAGCACGTTTGATACAAATGAACAAATGAAGACTTTCTTCAGACGACAGCGTCTCTGTCTTTATTTCATTTTATTATAAAACACCTGCAGTGTGACATTAAAGTCATATTCTAATAAGAAGCAGGAGCAGTGGAGGGAAAAGGAAGATAGGAAGCTGCAGAGTGAAAGCTGATTTGTGGAGGATGCCTCGCAGCGGTGATCCTTCCTCCTCCTCCACCTCCTCCTCCACCTCCTCCACCTCCTCCTCTGCAGCTCGTCAGGGTTTGATGTGGCAGAGCGAGTCGAGCGGCGGCGGCTGCATTCAGCCTCTCTAAGAGCAGAGAGAGAGAGGAGCTCATTTCAGGGCCGACTAATTTCTCCATTATAGGTGCACAATTATCCCAGTGTGACTCAAACACAGATAGAGGATATCAGAGAGGTGAGACGAAGGGACGAGAGAGGCCTCGTTACTGAGAGAGAGAGAGAGAGAGAGAGGGAGAGAGAGAGGGAGAGGGGGGGGAGGGTAAACGAGTGAAGGAAGCTTCAGAAGTTTCTCATCTCTTAATTGTGATTGGTGACGAGAGTTTAGCTGATTAATCTGCTCAAGGACGCAAACTGAGGCAACAGAACCGGGCTCAGCAGCTGGACCGGACCAGGTTCAAGCAATAATAACGCCTTGTACCGAGGTGATTTACAGACTTTATGATGTAGCAGGAGAGCTAAAGCTAATATAACAAAGCTAACAGAGCTAACACAGAGGATCCAGTTGGTTTGGAGCTAATGCTAATGTAGCTAACTGCTAACTTAAGTTAGCACAGACTGTTTAAAACCTGGACGTAGTCTCTGTGACGTCTCCCACAGGTTTCTGAAGAGCTCTGGTCGTCTCCATCTTGGCAGTCTTGCCTCTAATATAAAAATCAGCAGAGACCATCATGATCATCGTGGACCTGAGGCGGCTGAATGATGCCAAACAAACCGTTTGTAACCACACCCACCTGTCAATCAAAGCGTCCACGCTCTTAATCCTGCATAACTTAGCATAAATAAGCCTTAATATAATGTGAACAGGTGAGTTGTATATAAATTCACCCTCAGTACAGTTGTCATGAACGGGGAAATTAGCTATAGAGACCAAAACTGTTTTTTGTACCAGGCTGTAAACACTGTAATGTTTATTTCTGCTGTGAAGTTGGACATTTGAACATGGGGACTTATGGAGACTGACTCACTTCTGCAGCCAGCCTCAAGTGGACGTTAGAGGAACTGCAGGTGTTGGTACTTCACTTCACATCATGGAGGTTGATGCTTGACAACAGAACATTTAGAAATTAACTTAGAAACCAAAAGAAATGACAAATTCTTTCCCGTGTCGTCACATTACGACAGTTATTGTGAGCATTTTTCCAAAACTTTACACATTTTAAATAAAAAAACTTAAACTTACATCTTGATCAGCTGTTAAATATAAAAACCTGACATCATATTTACAGGTGTAAGTTGGAAACAGACACAGAGCGGGCTTAAACACTTCATTAGTCCACAAACTTTCAACACACGGACAGTAAAAACACAAATTCAACTAGTCCACCTCTTCTTCATATCATCATTTACATAATGGAGATTGCTCAGTGTTATTATATAATTATTCTGAAAATATTAAGTTCATCTTCCCAAGAGAAGCAGCCATACACACCACCTTGATTCATAGTGTTGCTGCTCCGTCATGTAAACACACACTCGGTGTGTTACGCTGTGTTATACACAGAGTGTTTCAGAGCTGCAGATCTCTGGTCATTGAACCATCAGCAAGAAAACAGCAGATAGCGTCGAGCGTTCAGGATGAGGCGGCCGGTGGGATATTTGCTGATTGAGAGCTTTAAACCTACAAAGAAAGTGTAATTGAAAAGGCGAGTTTAGCCCGACAGCCTTTTGTGATATCTTTTTAATTAAGTTTCCTCTTTCTAATGTGCGATCGGTGCGAGCTGATAGGAGCGGTGGCGGCGACACGCACGAGGTTTTGTTCATTAAAATGTGGATCTTCAAGAATGTGGCGCTAATTAAAATTCAGCTGCCGTGCATACACAATGAAACACAGTGAGTCCACTTCACAGGCGGCCAACAATGACACATACATGTGATTAATGTGAACACCGTATGTTGGTGGTGTAGCACACGGCTGCTGTTTATAGAAAAGCCATTAAAGCTGACACAAAACACAGCAGATCTATATTGTTTTATACAGAACATATGAACATGAGCCTCACATAGCTTACATGTGAGCTTACACTTATGTTTAGCATGTTAACTTGCTACCATGCTAATATTTTGCATGTTAGCAACATTCTGATGAAGCTAGCACGCTACACACCAAATGTGACATTTTGAATGCAACAGAATGCTAACGTGCAAACCTTTTGTTCCTCCTGGAGACACCGAGACTAAAAGAGACAGGAAACATGCTGCAAAACCAAAACAAGGAGTTAAAAGAGGCTAAAGAGCACAGGAAGTAAACTGCTGCAATTGTAGCTGCTGTTAGCTAATGTTAGTGTGCAGCCTCGCACTGCCATTCAAGAAAGTAACCTACAAACAATTGACAATTTACAACCAGGTCAGCTCCGAGAGTCTGGATGAATCAGCTGACGTTTGCCACATGAGACTACATTTTGCTACGTTAGTTAGCAGGCTAACATTATCCAGCTAAAATCACAATATGCTAATATATATCTGTCATGCTTTAGAGTAAATTTAGCTTTGACTTTGGACTGTGTTGTAGTTGGTGTCGGCTGTTCGATGTTGTTAGCGTACTCCATTTCAAAGTTAACGTTGGCTCGTGTTGCACAGTGTCTGTTAGCAGCTTCTATGGACATAATGGCAGAGGAGAAGAGAGTGAAGAGGACGCTGATGGAGGAAGCTAAGAAGAGAAAAGGAGAGAGTGAGCGAGCAAGAAGCCGCCGGACAAGAGTAAATCTGGGACTGACTTTAGACAACTTATCATGGGTTGAAGTTAGCCTCTTTTACGCTAACATATCCTGGACAGTCTCACTTCCCATGATGCCACAGTGCGACAGGGATTTTGAGCTGAATGAAGCTTGTTGTGTTTGTTTCAGGTTCACGTGATCAGGGTTAACTCGCTGTTTGAACGCCCTCTCCTTCCTCAAACCCTCTTTAATGAACGTCTGTAATTCTCTGTCCACCTCTCTGTTAATTAATGAACTGAAGTGAATGAATCAAAAATAAAAAGCTCACAATGAAAAGCCGTCGAGCTGTAGCTGCTATTTAATCTGCGACAAAAGATGATTTCATCCTGTTTATTTATCTGACCGCAGCTTTTCTCTCCATCCGTCCGCCGGTCGCCTGCAGCCGTTCACACCGCACAGGAAAAATATAATCAGAACAAAAGACGAAAGGCCGAGCGGAGTTTGATTAAATCAACACTGAATGGGATTCATTGTTGGAGGCTGTTTGGAGAGGGTGTGTGTTTGTATGTGTGCGTTTAGGTGTGTAATGAGCCTGCTGTTTAATTCATTACTGCAGCCACATTTCACACACACACACACACACACAGTGTTCCATACAGGGCTCATTATATGTATGTGAGTGTAAAAAAAAAGTCCAACCTGACAGGAAACTGTTCATACAAATCAACATGATGTAACTTTTCTCTCATAAACTAACCTGGAACTGCAAACTGTAGCTGCTGTTAGCTCAGTTTGTTAGCTGGACTGTGAGCTCAGAAGAAGAAGAAAAGGTTTACAGGCCCTTGGCTGGTTTGTGCCAAACCGGAGCTGGACGAGCGGGCAATGTAACCGGGCTCGGCAGCCTCTATGGACATGATGGCAGAGGAGAAGAGAGTGAAGAGGACGCTGACGGAGAAAGCTAAGAAGAGAAAAGGAGAGAGTGAGCGAGCAAGAGTAAATCTATGAAATCAGTAACTGGCAGTGACGAGAAGAGACGGCATGTGGCCTCCAGATAACCCTGTTGCATGCTGGGAAAACATGCGAGCAGACCTGGAAACTCGCCCTGTTCTTCAGGGTCACTGATCGTGGGTCACAACGTGGCCCTCGGCACCCCAACGAGCCACCGTATGTCTGAGGAGGATCACTGAGCTCGTTTGAAGGGGAGTTATGAAGCGATTATGATGTCAGTACACTTCAATTCAATTAACTCACATCTGACTGATAAACATATTTTAAAATCCAATGGGGGTCAAAGGTCATCTAAGGGATCAGAGGATGGTCAGAGAAACATAAAGGACAGTCATCTGCATATGAACGAAGATAATTTTAAAAAGCTAAGTCATCATCAGACGATGGCCGATGGCTTCGGAGACTGGAAAACACATTGATTCATATTCAGATATCTGTTTATGGAGATTATCAGGCGACAACTGAGCTCCATACAAAAATCTGACAAACACCATGATGATACCAGAGGAGAAGTCATTTGTATTGAAAACCATGAATGTACAAAAACTGTGGTGTTGTTAGATGACAAGCCAGTGGTTCATCCTATGGGGAACATGAACGACTGCACCAAAGTTCATGGAAATTCTTCCAATATTTGTCGAGATATTTCAAGTCAGCAATGACTCTTAAGGTGTATTTTGATCAGAAGTGTCCATCAATGAACATAAAATGATGTTATGTTAAGATGGTCAAAGTTTAAAGTGATAACAGTAGAAGTCAGTGTTGTGATTTGTTGTAGTTTCAGAGTGTAATCCCACTGTGGTAAATATGGACAGCTGTACCTGGATTACTTAGCTAACATTAGCTACAGTTACAATGTTGTTTTAAATGAGTTCATGTTCTGAAGATCTTGGCAACAATGTTGCCATGTTTCATTCTCAAATGAAACTATTAGAAGTCTTGAAGTTGGTCTGAGTCGATTGTCGTGGTTAAATTATCGGCGTCTCCGTGTTGGATCATTAAAGGAAAACGTCAAAATGAATTTGTTCAAACATTTAAACTCTCGGTGACAGGATGGTTTTCCTAAAGAGTTCAGAAACTTGAACAAAACAGCGCCAACTTTAGAAGTACTTTCACTGGAAACACACACATCAACACACACTCTCCTCCCTCAGCAGTAATCCACATCCCATAATTGCGTTTGGCTGCAAAAAAATCCACTCTGGTCTTTATTTTTCCTCATCTGCTGCTTTCTGCCTTCAGCATCGCCCTTCATTAACTCGCCTCCAAAGTCATCAACAAGACACAAAAGGCAAAATGCCCGTTTCCACAGAGGCTGAATAGACCTTAACTGAAGAAAGAAGTACTTTAACTGCAAAGACAAACAGGAAGTGAGCGTGAACGCAGCCCAAACAGCTGCTCGTTTGTGTCTTCCTGCCTCTCCATCAGCGCTGTCAGGAGTAATTGTTGTGTTTATGGTGACTCTTTTTCATTGAATTTATTCTTTAACCCCGCCGCCTCTGATTGGGCTTTCACTGTCTGACTTCACAGATGATGAAAAAAGGGAATGTGGAGAGGTCTGAAGGGTTTCTTTTCATTCACGCCGCCGTCTTCTGCTCGCCTCTTTCTGTTCGATTGAAGACAAAGACTCCTCTGCTTTCAGACAGACGCCATCTTCTCTCTTCACAGCTTTCAAAGACGGTTTCACTTCTGCTATTTTTAAACCGTCGTGTTGTCAAACTAAAGTCTCATTAAGTTTCCAGAGCTACACCTGCACACAATTCACTGTTTCTATAGACCATGATTGGTCCATCGGTCTGTCCAGCGCTTCTGTAAAACAGAGACAGAGAGAGAGACAGCGTCCTCTTCATTCTCTCCTCCTCTGCCATTAAGTCCATAGAGGCTGCTGAGCCCGGTTACATCGCCAAATCCAAATCTCCCTTGCTAACAAACAGTGCGCAACACAAGCTAACGTTGCAGATTACTCTGTTGGCTGGCATTGTGAGGCAGTAGGCATTAGCTAACAGCAGCTAATAAACTGAGCTAACATTAGCTAGTAGCAACTAATATGCCAAGCTAACATTAGCTAACAGCAGCTACAGTTGGCAGCAGTTTACTACTTTCCTGTGGGTCGTTAAGGACACCTGTGGGTCGTTAAGGTCACCTGTGGGTCGTTAAGGACACCTGTGGGTCGTTAAGGTCACCTGTGGGTCGTTAAGGACACCTGTGGCTTGTTAAGGTCACCTGTAGGTCACTGTGTCACCCTGCCCTCAGGTGAGTCGTTCAGGTCACATGTTGTGGATGGTTGTTGAGGCGGAGCAGCCGGAGGACATCAGAGGGAAAACCAGAAAACATAAAATATGATCCAGTTTCAACAAAATCAGTGAACCATGGAAACTTTTATTGTTGGTTTAAGATGAAATTTAAACTTTGAACATGTGGACGATGATTCCAGGGACGTCTAACTCCCTTTAACACTCCTCTGTGTCCTCATCCAGCATCCAGAAAAAGCTGAACTAATACAACGAGGCAGTAAAGTCTTCGCTGGAGGTTTTTCAGTCGTTTGTGCTGCTGCTGCATTATTAATGCGAGGGTCATTTCAGCAGCACCGAGCTCACTGTACGTTTCTTTTTAAGCCATTTTAACACTCTGAACATTAGCAGTGACCGCTCCTAGCTGCTGTAGTAATTACAGAGCAAACAGCACACAGGCCTTTAATGGAAGAACTGGCTGCACTCAAGTTGAGCAGAGAGTTCGTGCACGCTGCCCGGTGTGTTCCTGCAGAGTCCAGGGATTCATACAGCTTCATACAGCGGGCGGGTCATAAATGAACTCCAGGATTACTCCAGTGTTAGTCCAATATGACCTGACAGCACGAGAGAACAGAGCTTTAGAAATATTATACCAAAACACAATTTAAGTTATAAAATATGATACATCATTAAAATACTCCACAGTATCCACAGCACAGAGGAAGATCACATTAGGTCGGCTTTGTGCTTTTTTTAAAACAGATTCAGATTCAGATTTTAAAACGAGAGATTGGCTGTCAAAGCTGTCACATGTCTCAATAGGACGTAATGAATTTAATAATTAGCTGTTAGATTGAACGATTAATGTAAATGATCCTGTGACGTTTCTGAAGACAAAGTTTAAAGGATCCAGTAATAGTCAGTCAAAGTAACTTTGGGCTGCGGGACTGTGTTTGATGGCCGTCCATCTCCATGCGTCACCTCTATGGACCTGTGTTTGTATCTGCGCACCTCCATGTGGACGCAGCATCAGACAGGAAACTCCTCACAGTCTGTTCAGGATGAACGATGACGGGCTCATAAATCTTTTAACGTCCCCGTGAAGAGCGTAAAACAGAAAACTGCAGTTTATTCTCATGCAAAGTTTTTTTTTCTCTCTGCAGCTCTGTGAGTGTTTGTTTACATTTCATTGGTGTTATAAAGGAATGTCTCAAGTTTTAATAACTTTAATAACGTTAACAGTTCCCAACTTCAGAGCGAGGACTCGCTCTTTAATAACGGAGCCGGCAGCAGTTAATCCTCAGAGAAAAAAGCTTTTACTGGTGAAGAAGGGCACAGATTTCTACTCTCCGCCTGCGCTGGAATAAAACAGAACAAATCAGGGCCAAGCTGACATTAGCCTCACGCGAGCGCGACACACAGGCCAATTACTGCACGTTCACGCCATGCAGAGGGTGACCACGACTCCTGAGGTTAAAGAGGTGAGAGGAAGCGGCTGAGTTTTTACCTTTACAAAGGGACAGAGCTGACATGTCTGCACACCTGACATGTTTTTCTTCTCCTGCACCTCCTCCACCTCCTCCACCTCCTCTGTAATGAGCCTCTCTGGCCTGAGAGTATTACCAGCCGGCCGGCTCTCTCTGCTATCTGTGACACTTCACCGCTGAGAAGACGACAGCCATTTTCTCTTTGAAGAAGATATCACAATCATTTCATATTTCCTGCTCATCATCTCTCTGAGCCGAGCTGCTCCATCACACCTCAACACCTCCACATCCAACTTCACAGGTCAGTGTGTGTGTTTGTCTGCAGGGATGTCAGATCATCATCAACGATCCCGTATCAATAAATAACCACGAAATAATATGCAATGATGTGTAGGTATGTAGACTGTCTGTATGTAGACCGCAGACTGTCTAAAACCTGGACGTAGTCTCCGTGACGTCCCCGCAGACTGTCTAAAACCTGGACGTAATCTCTGTGACGTCCCCACAGACTATCTAAAACCTGGACATAGTCTCCGTGACGTCCCCGCAGACTGTCTAAAACCTGGACGTAGTCTCCGTCACCTCAAACATGACTTCTCATCATCGTTGGACCAGCTGCTTGAGTATAGAGGACAGTCGTAGGCTGTCCCTGAAGTCTTGCTGTCCCACATGAATCCTTTCCTTCTCATAGCTCACTTGGACGTGTCTGTTTGGGATTTCGGTCATACCTGACTGCAGCACTTCACTCATATGTATTTATATACAGTCTCTGCTGCTGCAGCCAGCGCTTCAACCTTCCCTCTGAGTTCGAGGTGAGCCTTTGGGTGTCGGCCGTGTCCTCGTCCTGTGTGTCTCACAGTCAGGTGGCCTCGCTGCAGCCGGGCGGCTATTTTTTGTCTTTTGAAAGACCTGATTAAAAAAAAAGAGGAGGAGGAGGGAGGAAGGGAGGCAGCGAGCTCCTTTAATCTATAATGGAACAGACGTTATCATTATTGTTAAATAATGCACAGCGGCCACCAGCATCAAGTATTAATAACTTATTGAACAGAGCAGTTTCCGGTGACCTGCCTCTGGGCCCAAACCATGACTTTGAACAGTGGACCTGTGTGCGTGTGTGTGTGTGTGTGTGTGTGTGTGTGTGTGTGTGTGTTATTGACAAAAGGCCACTGTAATATCGGAGGTTGAAAAAAACCCAGGAGGGATAATAGGAGTTGTTGTTTGTTGCCTCGGCTGCAGTGAATTATTCTGTTAATTCTGATATTCATTCATATATTTGTGCTCATAATTAAAAATAAAATCTCTGACCTTGTAATCTAATGAATATTTTGTGTGTTAGGATTTATTCTACTAAAGCTGTAATTACTGGACGACTCAGACCAGATTTATCATTAATATGGTTAAACATAATCAATATACTGATGTGACAAGAGCGCCATAAAACAATGTGATCGAGAGTTTGTAGTAGGGCTGACAGGTTTCATCAAATAAAGCTGCAATAATCAATATTTTTCGATCAATCGTGGGTCAAATGTGTGATGTGAACCTGTATCCTGACTTAGCTGCTGGTCTCTTTAGCCTCTTTTAACTCCTAGTTTTGGTTTTGCAGCAGTAGCAGAACCTCTGAGCCAGCAGGACGGCTGACCGAGCTAACCACAGTTAGCGCTTCACTGCTGATCAATGTTTCCATCATAAACTCTGTAAATCACAGAGAGTTGAGGCGGAGCAGCCGGAGGACATCAGAGGGAAAACCAGAAAACATTTTCTCCATAAAATATGATCCAGTTTCACCAAAATCAGTGAAATAGTTGGTGGTGACTTTAGTGCCGTAAAGCCGCACAGACTTCTCCCACCCGAGCTCCGAAGTTACATAGTGTGAGAACAGACGTAACGAATGACAGAGACACCGTCCACCTGATCACAGGTCAGTGTGGATCAACAGGAGGTCACAGACGTCAGATTATCAGAGGAAAGACGTGACAATGTTTTTAAACCAGCCTATTCTGCACTACAGAGTTGATTCACGGCCCTGTGGGCTGGTTGGCTGGTGACCCCCCCATCTCCTCCACCCAAACCTCCACCTCCTCCTCCTCACCCCGCCCTCCTCCTCCTCCTCAGCTGATTATTGAAACTGTCCTCTGGGTGAGAACGTAGCTAAATAACACACAAAGCTAATTCGTTAACTAACAAGCAATATTGGCCCCATACAAGAGAAAGGGCAGAATCTAATAGTCAGGTGGCACATGTGAGCAGAATACAGCATTAGTTTTCATCAGTGTCCCCCCAGCAGCTAGGTGGGGGCTGCAAGACACGCTCTGCTCAATCACCCACTGTGAAAACTGCATTAACTCTGGGATTGTTTGCACTTTTCTTATTTCTGCCTCTTTTTTCACAGCAAAACTTCTGGATGGTGTTTGGAGAGAATGAGAATATGATAACGGGAGACACGCGTGACGAGCGTGCTCGACATAACATAAATCTAAACGCCTGATTTATGTTATTATAAAGATCACGCACGCAGCCTCACAGAAGTCCATGAAGATGTGATGATTTGAACTGTGTTATGCTGTTTTGATCAGTTTCCATTCATGTTGGTGAAAAGCTGAGATATCGACAGTGCTGTTAGATCTTTCCACTGAAGGCTGATTTGCTTCTGAGAAAACAGACAGAAAATAAAAAGGACTATTAATCGATTTCTCCTGCCCACCATAATTAAGCTGTAACGCTGAGCTTGGCAACCGAAGTCCCCAGTTGCTGTAGGACAACCGAACTCCTAAGCTTTCACCCCACGGAGCTATCCAGCAAATAGATGCTTCATACGATGTTTGGAGCCCAAATGTTTGTTTCATTTTTCACTTTTTTTGTGCGCCAGCAGCAGAAATGGATCAAGTCTGGCGAGGCGGGCGGTTGTGTTTCTGCAGAGATGCGCTTGGAAAGTGTGAGACGGGTGGAGTTAATGTTCGCTGCAAACACACCAACAGACAGACAAATACAAACATCTGGCGGTGACGTGGAAGCTCTGCAGAGAAACCTCTGAACCTAGCGAGGGGTCAAAGGTCACGGTTACCTGTACGGCAGGCCTGTCCATGTCAGGAGTGCTTCCTGTTGATCCAGTCTATGAGCTACAGTCACACGTGGTTCACTGACATATTAGCTACCGTTAGCCCGCTTGTTAGCTGCTGTTAGCTAATATTAGCTCAGTTTGTTAGCCAGGCTGTCTCTTTTTCTGTATTTCTCTTCGTAGCTTCTCAGATCAGTGTCTCCTGCCACACTTTTAAAGTCTCGCATCTCACCTGCACGCTGCCACTGTTTAAAGTAAACTTAATTTATCATTTTTGCAGTGTCACCGCAGCAAAAACTCAAAGTTGCAGTCAGCTCAGCCCACAGAGAGACACGTCTGCAGATTTAAAGACTGAAGAAGAAGTCTGGGTTAAAATTCAGCCGTGTTCAGGTGAAACACACATTGAGTTTCCTGCAGCTGTAAAAGATGATGTTTTTCTGAGGAACAGTTCAGAGTTGTCCCTTCGGGCCTCTGCTGCTGCGAAGCGAGGCGACACTTCTCACAGGCTTTCCTCCAGCTGGGAGGAGGATAAACAGCGAGCTGGAAAACCTCGTAGACAGCCTCTCACCTTTAAAACACACCTGAGGTGGCAGCCGGCTCCCGCGAAACAAACGCCTTTACGCTTTCTGAGGCGCGCCACCTCGCTGTAGTCGCACGCCGGCGAGGCGCTTTAATCATGCTGGGACGATGTAGCGGAGCGGACCCGGGAAGTCGACGGACATCGGGCTCAGATTGTGCTCAGGTTGCCTTCAGAAGGTTGAGCAGACACAGCGGAGGGATAATGTCGGGGTAATGTCGGGATAATGAGAATTCTCATTACAGAGCCGCGTGTGTTTTGTCATCGCTATGACAGAAATCGAGCCGGGTCACGACTCGTGTCGAGGGGCTCAATGCAGTATCATTGTGTGTGGCTGCAGCCCATCGCGGCCTCTCAGCCTCACATTGTTCACAGAGCAATTACCCACAGTTCAAAGCGTCAGTGTAACAGGAAGGACAGCTGTCCTTCACACTTTGAAGCTCTCTGTGTCCAAACAGCGGCGGAGTCCGAGGCTTGATGTAGCTGCAGCTCGTTAGCATGCTGCTCTCTAGTTTTGTCTCTGTTGTAGTTTTTCTCTGTAGTGGTAGTTTTTTCTTTGTAGTTGTAGTTTTTCTGTAGTTGTAGTTTTTCTGTAGTTGTAGTTTTCTGTAGTTGTAGTTTTTCTCTGTAGTTATAGTTTTCTGTAGTGGTAGTTTTCTGTGTGTTGTAGTTTTCTGTAGTTGTAGTTTTTCTGTAGTTGTAGTTTTTCTGGTGTAGTTGTAGTTTTCTGTAGTTGTAGTTTTCTCTGTAGTTATAGTTTTTCTAGTTGGTAGTTTTCTCTGTAGTTGTAGTTTTGTGTAGCCAAATGTGAAGGTAGTTTTTCTCTGTAGTTGTAGTTTTTCTGTGTAGTTGTAGTTTTCTGTGTAGTTGTAGTTTTCTCTGTAGTTGTAGTTTTTCTGTGTAGTTGTAGTTTTTCTGTGTAGTTGTAGTTTTCTGTGTAGTTGTAGTTTTCTGTGTAGTTGTAGTTTTTCTCTGTAGTTGTAGTTTTCTGTAGTTGTAGTTTTTCTGTGTAGTTGGTAGTTTTCCGTAGCTGTAGTTTTCTCTGTAGCTGTAGTTTTTCTGTGTAGTTGTAGTTTTCTCTGTAGTTGTAGTTTTCTGTGTAGTTATAGTTTTCTGTAGTTGTAGTTTTCTGTAGTTGTAGCTTTTCTGTGTAGTTGTAGTTTTCTGTGTAGTTGTAGTTTTTCTCTGTAGTTATAGTTTTCTGTAGTTGTAGTTTTCTGTAGTTGTAGTTTTTCTGTAGTTGTAGTTTTCTGTGTAGTTTTCCCGCTCAGACGTTCAGCAGACATCATGATCACTGTGATGAATCAGTTCACTGTGGTCGCCTCTGAGCTTCGCTCTCCAAACATTCGTCCATCTTTGTTTCTCCGGCAGCTTCGCCTGCTGCTGACACAAAGCCGGGTGTTCATCATCCCAGCCTGCTTTAATATTTCATCTGCAGCGATATGATGTGTGAGGCCTCGGCCGCCTCACCTGCAGCTGCATGAAGAAACTCTGGGATATAGAAATGAAGAGTTTTATTATTCTTATTTGAGCTGCTCACTTGCCAGTTTCATTTCTGAATTATTAACAGTGCTGCTACCTGCAGCAAGGTCTGAGACGATAAGTATTCACCTCACATCCAGCCGCTCATTAATTAATCACAATGCTAGACTCAAGAATTATGGATTTTAATATTGTGAATAATTTAGGATGAAGCTTTATTTTATCCATCTACAAACAACTAATCAATATGATGAATGTGTCAATAAGAGTCTTCCAACAGGCTGAAAGTTTCCCTGCCAGTTTATATTCATCACAGCTGACGAGCAGGGTGCCGCGACTTCCCCGTAAACATTAGCTTTAAAACGCTCGACAAAGCCACGGCGTTTAGCCGGCGTATGACCCTGAGCCACGACGGCGTGTAATTATTTTTCTTTCTAAGCAGAGTAAAACATCCTCGTGTCTCAGCGATATGAAGACAAACACCACAGAGTGTTTCTCCGTAGTTGTCAGAGTCTCTCTTTATCTGCAGAGCCACTCCGAAGTTCACAGATGGTGAGTTTATTCACAGATCAGCAGACTGAACGCGTTATTGATCTGGAACACACGGACCGCCCCGCCAGCTAAATGCTGCCACAGTTAAACTAAGAACACAAAGTATGAACATCGCTAAGTTGGTTTAAACTTTATATAAACTGTGACAGGAAACATTCGTATATGATCGCATTAACTCAAAACTTATTAATTAGTTGCTGCTAACTGAGCTAAAACCTGCAAGAAAACTGATGGGCTGCTGTGTTCACTGTTAGACTGGACACTGCTGGTTCAGAGGTTCTGCTGCTGTGTTCACTGTTAGACTGGACACCGCTGGTTCAGAGGTTCTGCTGTGCTGTGTTCACTGTTGACTGGACACTGCTGGTTCAGAGGTTCTGCTGGGCTGCGTTCACTGTTGGACTGACACTGCTGGTTCAGGAGGTTCTGCTGTTGTGTTCACTGTTAGACTGGACACTGCTGGTTCAGAGGTTCTGCTGTGTTCACTGTTAGACTGGACACTGCTGGTTCAGAGTGTTCTGTTGCTAAAAGTTCACTGTTAGACTGACACTGCTGGCTCAGAGGTTCGTTGCTGTGTTCACTGTTGTGACTGACACTGCTGGTTCAGAGGTTCTGTTGCTGTGTTCACTGTTAGACTGACACTGCTGGTTCAGAGGTTCTGTTGCTGTGTTCACCGTTAGACTGGACACTGCTGGTTCAGAGGTTCTGTTCGTCCGGCCATGTTCACTGGAAGTCGGAAGTTAGCTCATAGCAGTTACAAAATGTAATTTATCGTTGAACATTAATTGAAGTTTGAATTTTCTCTGAACTAAACTTGATTCAAGAGAAATAAAGATGATTAAAAACACAAAATCACAACTAAGTCAGAACCTGACCTTTGACCTCAGCTCTGTAATGACGGTAGCCGGAGCCAGGCGACAGAGTTGGAACTTTTTCATCAGAACTGACGCTGTGTTCTCTGGGCTGATGTCTGACTTTAAAAACTGGACCTAACAGAACTCTGATGGCGGGTCAGCCTGAGTCTACACGCGCCATACGTCACTTCCTCTAATTGGCCACCAACCACTTTGTTGTTGTTCAGACAGAGGAAGACAGAAAAACACAACAGACTGTGAACGAGCATTAAAGAGACGCGGTGCAATATCTACTTTGAGAGGAGCGACACATCATTTCGGAAGTCTGAGGAGAGATGGCAAATAGATAATGAGACGGCAAAGCTTGATCTTGAGAATAATTTGCTTCTTTTTGTGCCGTCTCGAGGGAAACCGTTAATCAAAGGTTAGAATGAAATAAACTTGTTCAAAGATCCTTTTCCTCAAACATTTAAGACTTGGAGGGCGAACGGCAGAAGGGGGAAATCCAATTATTTTTCCTTTATCACTTCACTGCTACAAATAAGACACGCTTTCTGGAGAAGCAACAAAGCCGAGTTTCTTATAATTGCTGTTTTACCACCTGCCAGTTCAGCTAACAGTCACTCCGTCTCCGACAGACATCAGCCTCCGCCCACTCAGAGCCGCCGCTTCCTCCTGATGAGGGCCCAGCGTTGATTGTTTATTAGCCTAAATGAAGACTTTCATATATTTAATTGTCTGTGCTGTCAAGACTTATTATTCTGCAACACGTCGCCCTGTTACCTGCTCAGGTGGATGTACGAGGTCAGGAGGAAGTGACCGAGGTGTCCGCCATTTTGGAAGGAAGAATGAGATGGAGCGCCTTCTGTGGTGTGCTGAAAAAAAAAATGTTCTGCTCAAAAAATATTTACCTTCTGGAAGCTGAACTGGCAATCTAAATGTAGTTCTCGACATCCCCGTGAGACTGTCTAAAACCTGGATCGTAGTCTCTAGACGCCCCCGCAGACTGTCTAAAACCCGGATCGTAGTCCCCAAGTGACGCCCCGCAGACTGTCTAAAACCTGGACGAGTCTCAGTGACGCCCCCGGCAGACTGCCTAAAAACCTGGACGTAGTCTCAGTGACGCCCCCGCACGTCTAAAACCCGGACGTAGTCTCCGGTGACGCCCCCGCAGACTGCCCAAAACCTGGACGTAGGCCCCAGTGACGCCTCAGACTGCCCAAAACCCGACGTAGTCTCTGTGACGCCCTTCACAGACTGTCTAAAACCTGGACGTAGTCTCTGTGACGCCCCTTGGTAATTAAATGAAGACAATGTAATTAAATGACTTATATACAGTTGGGTCTGTCGCGACCACCGCCTGATGAATGTGAAGTTGTAACAGATCATGATTTCATTTGTTTTTCTACCTGATTCAAACAGTTTTATGTCTCCTGACGCCAGACAGGAGCTTCCATCAGCAAAACTCATCATTTCTAGAGATGAAGGTGTGAGGAGGAGCTGCACCCTCCCTGCGTGGGAGCTCTAACTGTAAAAGAAGTGCAAACACCTGTGGGTGAAGACTTAATCTGATGTTTGCTTGCGCTCTCCGAGAAAAACAATTTTAGGTGAATGTGCTGACGCTGACATGTTCCCCAAGGCTCAGCCGTGTTCCTCTTTTAGATTAAATCGCATTTCACATTACGGTGCATCATACCTACCTGTGACACATCCGCAGGTGTAACGGCTTAGTACTCATCGTGTCCTCCGCACGCCAGATAAACTGAGTTCAACTCGCAGCTGCTCGCATGTTTGTTTTGTATCCTGGAGAGATAATAGCCTGAAAATATTCTTGACATGTTACATGTTTACTGGATTTAGAGAGTCCTGGAGGGGGAAACATCAGGATGGGATCATATAAACTTCACAGAGAGAGAGGACTGGATGTCTCTAAAACAAATTATCAGAAACAAACAGAAACTGGTCAACTCACTATTCTCCTCCTCCTCCCCTCCTCCTCCTCCCTCCTCCTCCTCCGCGTCCCTCCAAAATGTGTGTTCTCTTGGCAGCGCCGACACCCCGGCAGCCATAAACGCCAGAAAATATGAAAAGAGAAAAGAACAACATCAACAAAACGCAGGGCAGGGATGAGATTTCACCGTGAGGGCGAAAATGAGAAACGACATAATAAAGCGATTCTATTAAAAAACCATCTGACCGTTAATAAAAGTAATGATTTGATGAGAACGTCCCGCCGCAGAGCCAGAGTAAGTGCAATAACAGGAGTGAGGAGGAGGAGGAGGAGGAGGAGGAGGTTCACTCAGCTTTTTATTTTTATGCCCGACATTGCAGCAAAGGGAAAATGAGATAAAATGTGTGTGTGAGTGTGTGTGTGTGCGTGTGTGTGTGTGTGAGAGGACGACGACATAAAAACAATTGCTGCCTCCTCCCATCTCCTGACTTAATGAGATTTGGTGGCTGCCATGTGGCTGAGGCTCAGGTATTATTTGTTGTTGGAGGTGATGGCAGGATTGATAAAACACACATTCCGCGGGCGAGGCGGTGACTTTCATCTGTTGCAGAATATCAGACTCACCTTCTGTCAGTCTGCAGCTTCAATATGCACACAGACAGCCGGGGACGGATTTACATTCAGGTACAAACACACAGGGACCGATCCAAGAGGGGACGTTTGTGAACATAAGGCCGGGATGTGTGTTCAAAACAGGTGATAATCGCCCATCTGGTCCATGTGAGTTCACCATCATTAGAATAAGTCACACACACCAACTATTTCACTGATTTTGGTGAAACTGGATCATATTTATGGAGAAAATGTTTTCTGGTTTTCCTCTGATGTCCTCCGGTTGTTCGCTCAACTCTCTGTGATTTACAGAGTTTATGATGGACAGTGAAGTAAACTGCTGACAGTTGTAGCTGCTGTTAGTTCGCCGTTAGCCTGCTTGTTAGCTGCCGTTAGCTCATGTTAGCTCAGCTTGTTAGCTGCTGCTTAGCTAATGTTAGCTCAGCTTGTTAGCTGCTGTTAGCTCATGTTAGCTCAGTTTGTTAGTTGCCGTTATCTCATGTTAGCTCAGTTTGTTAGCTGCTGTTAGCTTGCGTTAGCTCGTGCCTGTTAGCTCATGTTAGCTCACTCTTTGTTGCTGTTAGCTCCACAAGAAGCAGTTAGCTGCAGCTAGCTGGGTTTGTTAGCCGGGCTGACACGTGGACTGTGAGCTCAGCGTGGGGGAGTGTTAGAGTTTGTACAACAGGACTTTTTGTTGTTGTCCTTCTGTCACCTCAACACAGTTTTAGGAACATGGCAATATCATAAAACAGTTCTGAAGTCCCAAACCACTTCCTCTGCTACCTGGAAGAAACGACCAGATGATGTCGTACAGAACAGGAGCTGTGCAAGCGGGCAATGTAACTGGGCTCAGCAGCTTCTATGGACATAATGGCAGAGGAGAAGAGAGTGAAGAGGACGCTGACGGAGGAAGCTAAGAAGAAAAGGAGAGAGTGATGAAAGAAGAAGTCTGACAAGAGTAAATCTGGGACTGACTTTTGGCTGTGGATGTACACAGATAAAAACTTTAGTGTTTTATTTTGAAAAACACTCAGTTTAAACTTCACTTTAGAAATGTTGATGACTCTGCAGTCCTTCAAAGTTTCAGAGGAATGTGACAGTTTGTCAGTTTGACTTTAGAAAAAGAAGAAATAATAAAGAGTGTAAAGGAAATAAATTGATTTGTGTGTGACGCCCAAATCCTTCACTGTGCGGGAAACAGTCTGAGCAGGAACGTCCTCCGATGGATGATGGACGTCTTTAAAACACGAGATTACTGCGACATAAAGAAAGCCAGATTTCTGTGAGCGCAGCAGAAACGCTCCGCCCTGCCTCCACCATTTGTGTCCGTCCATGTTGTTTCATTTAAGAGATGGAAACATGACTGGCAGCGCTTACAGTCAGCGCGTCGAATACGCTAGGTTGAAACAAAAGAAGTCGGTTCAAGTTTTTTTAAAGGTTTTTCACCTTCAACACAAATCCAGAGATGAAACTCACCAAAACTCTGATATGAAAATAAACTTACAGAATATGTCAGTGTGTCACAGCCTGATAGATCCCCATTAAAAATACTCGTGGATTCATCCACCGCTGAAAATAGTCCCCAACAAATGTTTGTTTGAAGTTTGTTTTGTCTGGTCTGGACATACAAAGATGATTTGTGTGCAGTTTGTATTCTTTTTTTATCTACACTGAAAATTAAAGATAGAGCACGAGTCCGCTCGCAGTTTCAGGGGCCATTTTATTTGACCAGTTAGGAAATTTAATGTCTCATGTTTCCTGTTTTATTTTGGTAATTCTCCTCAGGTGTATTTCCTGTCTTTGTTGTATTTCCGCCACTTTTTCATCGTCTGCTCTGATTAGTTTCCACCTGAGTCTCGTTATTCTGCCCTCGTTAGCGTGTAGTCTCTGCTGTGTCTCATCTCTTCGTCCTTCCAGACGGTCAAAAAGTTTTCAAAAGAGTTTGAATGCCAGACGCCATTTTTTGTCTCCTCGTAGCTGAAGGCGAGTGTGTGAAGTACTGTACTGTATAGAAGCACACAGTGTACTGCATAAAGGTACACAGTGTATTGTGATAAGGTACACAGTGTACTGCATAGAAGTACACAGTGTACTGCATAGAAGTATCCAAATTGAGACACAGCTCGCCTGCCTCAGGTCAGTTTGTCTTACTATGTTCAGTCTTGTCTTTTTCCTGTAAACTAGAAGTCATCCTGTGTTTGTGTCCAGTCCAGTTATCTTAATCACAAGATGAAGTTATTGATGCCAAAACTAAACAAAACTAAACAAAACTAAACAAAACAAGATGTATTGAATCCATTTAAATGAATGGATCATGAACACATCATAAAACGTGCTCTTCATTCTGAGCTGCACCAAAAAGAAAGTTTGACCAGAGAATATCGACCTTGGATACTCTAACTCCACAATACACCCTGTTATATTTACATTTACAGCACACACACACACACACACACACACACACACAGCGCCTGCAGCTTCATATGACTTCATAATAAGAGTTTCTGTTTTGCTGTTTGTGTTTTTCTGTGCGGAGCTGCAGGAGCTGCTGCTCGCTCTGAGCGAGTTATTAATGAACAGAAAAACACAGAAAGAGAACAAGAACAGGAAGTTTCATCACGACCAGTCAGACGAGAGCCAGGCGGAGGAAGACGAGTGTGAAGATCCAGGAGGAGAAATGAGTACTAAATGATAAGAAACTAAAACTTTAATCATTTATTCCTTCTTGTGAATTCAACATTAAATCCAACACATGAAGTCTCTGTTTGTTGGGAGTTTCTGTGCTACGCAACATCAACATTTTTCAACATATTTACACAAAATTTATGAAAGAAGAAACATTTTACAATATGAGCAACGCTTCCATGAGTCAGCAGACTGTCTCTGAAAAACTCACTGCCTGCACCTTTTTGAAGATACCTGAAAAAAAACATTGAAAATCAGTTTATTAGAGTACACTGCACATGTACGTATGTTTTACTGCATGCTGAAGTCATGTAAACGCAGAGGCCTGAGCCGAACTCTGCAGCTTGTCCAGAAACTCTTAACAGATGGAGAAAGAAAGTGAAAATCTAAAAATGGCGCTCTGGTTTTAAATCCATACGTCTGCTCATTCTCAGTGCAAGAACAAAAATAAGAGTGTAATTACCGAGCTTGAGGCCTAATGTGGGATTGATTCGTGAACTGCAGATATCCTTGAACCACATCCTTAAAAATGAAGAGAGAGGAAGAGGGGAACGGCGCCTTAAGTGAATTTAAAAATGCAGAAATAATTACACATATACTGCAAACTAATTAAGAAGCTGTGAACTCTAAGTGCCTCATTCTCCCAGTGATTACAGGACTCATATTTCAGACTCCCGCAGCTAATTCTTCTGCTGCAAACGGACGGAAGCAACGACGAAACTCGAAAATGGACCGGTGACATCAGACATGGACTCAAAAAAATTAAAAAGGAAGAAAGTCAGACTTGGTTACTATTTCAAAGTTGCCATTAATTGTGTTGAGGAAAAGAAAGAAGAGAAAGTCTGTCTGCTAAGAACATGGATATTTATAATTCAATGGATGTAATTTATATCTGCAGACGGCCGCAGCAGCAGAGAGAGAAAGAGGACACAGACCAGAGTCCAGTCAGAATAATCACATTAACAACATGAGCCTAATTATAATAATATGTAGAATGTCAGAGTTCATTTACAGTCGATGGTCCGCTCTAAATAAAAGCATGAAAACACAAAGACGCTGCGATCACAAGATGTTCTGTGGACACGTCTGACCACTGAACGTTAATGTGTAAGAACACGCTAAAGTTAAACCGCTGAGCTGCATTCAAACCCAACCTGTGCAAAGAAGAAATTACACCCAGTAAAGAAGAAATTACACCTGTGCAAAGATCTTTATGAGAAAAAGAAAGCAAACTAGAATAACATTTTATATAAAAATAAGAATTTGAACCTGCAAATGGAGATTAAAAATGAACTGATGAAGATCACAGCATGAACTCATGTGTGTAAACACAGAATCGCTCTTACTACATTTATGAAAGAAGAAACATTTTACTGATGTAGAACGAAATATTAAAGCTACAGTTGACAGTAACTAATGTAGTCGACGAGAGGAAAAAAGCTTTTTAAAGTCTGAAACACCATCAGTGACAAATTCTTAATTATCTTTGTAAACTGACAGATATTTGAAGTTCTTTTTCTTCTTCGTGAAGACATGGAGTCTGTCTCAGCCGTCTCCGAAAGTGTTACGCCGCTTAAAAACAACAACACACTGAAATGACAGACGTGTTTATCTGCATACGGAGCAGGAAGTGAGGCGCTTTCATGCAGATGTGAACAAAAACAAAGTTCACAATGAAGAACAATTGAATTTAAACAACATTCAGCCACTGAGACTAAAACATTGTAATTATTCTTATTATTTGTATGCATCGTCATCTTAAAGACAGAAGGAGGCAGATCCCTGCAGTCCAATCTAAATATTAACAACAATAATAATAATAATGCTTCATTATGAACGCAGTTGATTTGTGATATAAAAACGTCTTTTGTCTTTCTGTCTTCTAAATGTCTCACTTTGTCTTTATGTTTTATTGTTTCTGATCCAGTGAATGAAGAAAACCGCCTATTGTCTGCTGATTATAAAGACGCCGTGTTTTATTCATGCCAGCTCGCCTCTCATTCCATCAGTGCAGCTGTATAATTAAAGCTAGGGACTCTGATGATATTTCATATTTAGTCTTTAAGTGACGCCGACGCATGACGGAGTCTGCAGCAGGAAAATAACCAATCAGCGCTGTCACCGCATCGGCTTTTTAATTCTCAGAGATCGACTTAAAATAAAAACATTTGTTTAAACTTAAAATTTTAAATAAACATAGCGCCCAAACTCAGCATGAGCACACGTTAATATTAAAACTGGTGAAGCCTCCTGCAGAGAGATGAATCCTGCCTGAATGGAGCTTAATGAGCTTTGTGTTCGGTGGATACACAACAAATAATGAAACACAGTAACAGGAAGTTAACAACCAGCGTTTAGATCATGTCTCCCACAGTTCACTTTAAGACACACACACACACACAGTCATGTTTCCATCAGTTCAGAGGACGTCTCATTGACTTACATTCATTTCCTGAAGACTTAACCTTAAAGTCTACAACATAGAATGTACTGATTTATCTTATGGAGCACTGGGTGTGTCCTAAAAATGTCCCCACAGTGTCACTGTATGAACAGATGTCCTCATCGTGAATAATTATACAGTCCCACAATGTATACACATGTCCATCACACAGTTGATGAGGGCTCAGTGACCAATCACAGCCCTCCCATGTGTCTCCTCGTGTCCGTATGCTGCACGTTGCTGTTTCATCATCACTGATGGACGAGGCTTTTGCTGCAGGAGGCTGACGCGCTGTTAACCAGCCCGCCCCGGGCCACTGCCTCTCCGACCCGCTCCGCTCCGTCCGGCCCGTCCTCTCTCTGCCACATTAGTCGCCAAGCTCGCTGGGGGAAAACCAACATGGTGCCAGACTGCTTCCAAAACCTCCCGACTCCAACATGTGCGCTACCAGAATCACGCTAAATAATTCAGCCAAAAAAGCTGCAGATGGGGCTCGATCGCTGGAGCCAAACACTGATGAAGTCTGACGATCTTCATCCTCTGAGAACAAACGATGTTTGTGTTCATCAGAAACACGAAGCACTCATCAATAATCATCAATAATCATCAATCATCAACAATCATCAATAATCATCAACAATCATCAGCAATCATCAATAATCATCAATAATCATCAACACCATCAATAATCATCAACAATCATCAACAATCATCAACAATCATCAACAATCATCAATAATCATCAACAATAATCATCAGCAATCAATAATCATCACCAATCATCAATAATCATCAGCAATCATCAATAATCATCAACAATCATCAACAATCATCAACAATCATCAATAATCATCAACAATCATCAACAATCATCAATAATCAACAACAATAATCAATAATCAACAATCATCATTAAACTCACTACTAACTATCAACAATCATCAACAATCATCAACAATCATCAATAATCATCAATAATCATCAGCAATCATCAATAATCAATAATCAACAATCATCAACAATCATCAACAATCATCAACAATCAATAATCATCAACAATCATCAATACCAATCAATGTGAACATGTAAACCAGCAAAACCGCTCGTATTTAAATACGCTTAAAGCACTTTTACTTCTTTAGTTGAGTATTCATACTTAGATTCAAATTGTACTTCATCTATTTGCAATCCTTAGTTACTTATTAATAATATGAAAATAAAATCAACAAATAAATGTTATTTAACATTGTTTTAAATTAAGACCTCACTTCACGTAACGCCGTTAAAATGAGCTCCATCCATAACATTAGTGATGAACACGCTCACTAATAATAAAATGCAGTAAATACGATATATATTTTCTACATAATGAGTACTTTTACTTGAAGAATATTTTGAGTTCACAAATAAAGTTAAGTTAAAGTTTTACGTGATGACGCCTCCACGACGATTCCAGCCGCTTTTTACAAACTTCAGCAACTTTAACACTGAACACTGCCACTTTTTTACATTCAATTTTAACAAACATGAATTACATCACAAACATTGAACCAAGCAGGTGAGGCGAGACGGAGGTTGATTTTTTCAGGCATTTCTATGGAAGTTTTAGCAGGCAGATGAAATCTGATCTGTCCTTTTTACAAACTTTTCTAACTTCATTTTGTCTGAACAAACCTTCAAAACTGATTCTTCTCACTCGCTTAAGACAATCCAGAGCTCTGTAATGAGTCGCATGTGGTAATCTTTTGAGTCTCTAATACTGCTTCAATCAGAGAGCGACATCACAGTGACGTCTTTGTTCACAGAAGGTGTTGGTATAGAGAGAGCAGGAAGAAAGGAGAGCAGCTTAGGCTTTAAGTCGGCCTGATTCGTCCTCTCTTCTCTTGAAAGCACCAAATCTGCCAAGTGGATTAACCCAATCTTCCAGCTGCTCTTCAAAGTCACCCTGCTCCAAAAACCCTCCACCCTCCACCCCCTCCATCCTCCACTCCTCCACCTCCACCCCTCCATCCTCCACCCTCCACCTTCCACCCCATCCTCTCCACTCCTCCACCTCCATCCTCCTCCACCTCCACCCCACTCCTCCACCTTCCACCTCCACCCTCCACCTCCATCCTCCACTCCTCCACCTCCACTCCTCCACCTTCCACCCTCCATCCTCCACTCCTCCATCCCTCCACCCCTCCATCCTCCACCTCCACCCTCCACCCTCCATCCTCCACCTCCACCTTCCACCTCCATCCTCCACTCCTCCACCCTCCATCCTCCACTCCTCCACCCCTCCACCCCATCCTCCACCCTCCACCCTCCATCCGCCTCCAGTCCCTCTCCTTTCTCCTCTAACTTAAAGCTGCACTTGCTCTCCGCCTTTATCGGCTGTATAATTCTAACAGAATCCTCCACAAAGCTCTCAGCGCGCACTTACAGGCGAGAACATGCAAAGAGAAACATAGAGAGAGAGGCCGGCCACAAATATTCAAACCATGACTCCTGACAGATAAATGAGAATTAAGAGCGGTTGTGTCGGTTATGGTCTTCTGCTCGGCCGCTTGCCTCTTTAAAAGCCGGAGTCGCTTCTTATCAGCCTGTGGAGCGGAGGATTTCCGTGTTCACAGGGAGGATGATAACATCACCGAGGAAATTTCATTTTGAGCCGCCTCATCCTTCCTCTTCACTTAATTCTTCCTAAGTCAGTGAAATGACTGAAGGCTCTTTTAGCGTGACACTTGGATTGACAAAGACAGACATTATTTGAAGTCCGTCCATCATGTAAATCAGAGCTGATTATTGCTCAGCAGAGTCGGAGCGCTGCTTCCTCTGCAGATAAATGTTTCAAAAGTTTCATAATTTCTTCTTTTGACTTAAATACAAAATTTATACTAAAAAGTCTGTAGAGAAGAAATGCAGAGCCGTGTGAATCTGACGCTAGATGTCAATAAATATAGACAATAATGACATAAAGATTACAGACCGCACTCAGTGTTTAAGCCACTTATAGAACATTTAAATCCATTTGACTACAGAAGAAAATAAACTAACAAATTTAATGTGAGAAGCATATTTATGTAATAATAAGTTTATTAGCATTATTACATAAATCTTCATATTCAGTTTGTTAGTTCATTTATATTAAAACTGTCAGATGAATGGACATTCTCTCTGTAAGTCCTGAATGTTGGTCAGACATTTTAAAAGCTTTGCTTACGCCGACACATTTTAATATTTAATCATCTAAAATTCAGTAATAAATTAAATACTTCCAGAAGAGAAAGTTTGGAGGATTCATGTTAGATGACTGAAGTTTTATTTAATTTTATTTAAAGTTTGACTATAAAGATGGAAGTTTGAGTTAATAGCTAATGTAAACATGCTAACGTGACAATGCTAACATGCTAATGTGGCTCAGGGGTGTAATGATCAGTCGTCCATCATTAAAGGATCAGCTCTTTCACAGGAAGTGACGCTTGTCACGCGGATCCATGAACTGCCATTTATTCATTCTCTTCACTGAGACCGTACTGCAAAAAGAAAGAAGAACAATATATATAATAATAAATAAATATAATAATAATAAATGTCTAAATCATATACGATTTTCCACAGAAAAAATGAGGAACACAATGTCATTCATTTACAGATAATTTCTGCTTTTACAGAATTGTGTACAATTTTAAAAACAAATAGAGAGAAAACTAATAAATGTACTTGTAAAAGTACTGCAGTATTAATGCTCATGGTTACCGCGTACTGTGTGCTTTCCTTGTAATTTACAGTTTAATCACTCACACTATAACTTTATTTATCTGGACGTGTTTCTGAATGTTAATCTTTCTCGTGTCAGACGGTTTGGAATTTAAAGTTCATCCCAGCCATTGAGTACAAACTTTAAAAAGTGATTTTATTTGTGTTAAGGAGCCGGTGCGTGAAGCTAACCACAGGTGTTCTGCTGTTTGATCACACAGCGCGGACACTTCCACCTGAACTATCAGCGCCGCCGCCATCGTCTCTCAGCTCGACTCGTCAGCTCCTGACGTGGCCCCCGGTGACACCGGGCTGACAGAGCCCCGCCATCCGGGCGTTAGCATGGTAGCTCTTGGGCTGGCGTCTCTCCCAGCTGGAGTAAATACCTGTTCACACCTCTCGGATAAGCAGCCGAGAGCTGCGGCTTTACCGTCTCTTTCCTCCAATTTACTTTCACCTTAATTAACTCGTTCACAGACGAGAAGGTACGCTTCTTAAAGCAGACGCTATGAGGACGCTCTGAGCCGAGGATTTTACTACTAAATAATTTCTGTTGTGCATTAATACCCACACACATTTTATTTGAACCTTTACAAACAGTCCAGATCAGATCAGAGTTTTCAGTCTGGATGTTTAAAGTGGGCGTCCTCTGCTCACTTTACATGATTCACTCTTCAAAAACATCTTTATTTATCTCATCCACGCCCGTCACGAAGCGCTGGCTTCATCCTCCGTCTCAAACAACCATCTGTTTGACCTCCTGAGCCGATTATGACCTCAGTGAACAGTTCCCTCCTCTCACACTCTAGTTTTTAAGCTTCTTCTTCCAAACAACATGAAGTTCAGTTAGTAAATTATGGTCCCATTTAAAGTAAAATACATGATGCTCTCATCAAAATATCATTTGTGGCTCCAAAAAGCTGCTTTAGCTCCTGAACTGTAGCTGCCGTTAGCTACTTTTGCCCCCGTCTGACTTTTCAGGGATTTTTGATGAAGAGGTGGTTTTCTGTCGTTAGCAGTTAGCTACTTTAGCTGCTAACTGCTACTGAGCGAAGTTTATTTGACACGCTGGTCTTCGACGACATCAACATCCAACACTGTAACATATATATATGACAGAAAGAATACAGAGCATAATTTATGACTGTCCCAGTTGCAGGAGTGTTGAACATGTGCAGTGTCCATATATAGGATGCTGTTCTTTTTCTGTTCTTCTCGGGCTGTAATGTTTACATGTTTCCCCTTAAAGGACTCAGCAGCCCACAACATTCAACAACACTAGCAAAATGCATGAAAGCCTGGAAGGACAGAAACAGGAAGAAGAGGAAACCCAGCCAGGGCAGAGAGCAGTCTGGTCTGATGGATTATTGACCAGGCTCAGTATACTCGGGCACAGGACCCAGAGGAGCCCTGAGAAAGCCTCATGCAGTGTGTATCAGTTGGTTTGTGAGACTGAATAATACAACATGTTTCAGAAGATGCCTCAAAGTCTTTTTTTAATGATTAAACTTTATGTTTGTGACACGATTTAAAGATTTACATCTTCTGTAGGAGCCAATGAGCCGCAGACAGGAAGTCACCCACTGGGAGAAGTGGGCGTATTATTTAAAGCAACGTGATGTAACCTTAGTCTCAACTCTGTGATTTACAGAGTTTCCTGATGGACAGTAAAGTAAACTGTAGCTGCTGTTAGCTAATGTTAGCCCAGCAAAGGAGAAGTTATTTGAGCTTATAGGCTCAGCAGTCAGCAGCTCAAGGGACATAATGGCAGAGGAGCAGAGAGTGAAGAGTGACTTGACGGAGGAAGCTAAGAAGAGAAAAGGGAGAGAGGAGCGAGCAAGAAGCCGCCGGACAAGAGTGCAAATCTGGGACTGACTTTGCGGTTGGTGAGAGCTTGGTGAACAAAGGTTGAAAGACAGACGCCGAGCGCTGACGCACGAATGACAGAGACACCGCCACCTGATTAGAAGTCTGTGTGCATCACCACGATTTAACATGTTACACAGTGTTGATTTTACCGCCGCATTATCAGTCGTGGTACTTTAGCTGTCTTCTTAGAAGAACCTGTAGATATCTGCACACGCTCGAGCTTTGGCTGTATTAATGTTCGATGCAGGCAGTGGATGTGACGCCGCATCTCCATCAGCTGATAATCAACAGCAGCAGGTGGTGGATGAGAGACGCTGCGGAAAACTTCAATTTAATCTGGTGTTTGCAGAGACACTGCAGGACCTTTCCATTTGGATTCAGCAGCCACACGTCAAATGTGACTTCTTTATTAAATTCGTGTTGTTTACGTTCTGTGTCTGAGCTGCTCAAACCTCCAGAGAACCTCCGCCTGACGGTGCAGGTCAGTGTCGACTCGACATCGCCAGGTCGGTATCATTATTTATACTTTTATACCGCAGCTGTCTACCATGACATCAACTATAAGAACGTTGGATCCTCCGAGCGTCGCTTGAACCTTCAAAAAAGACGACAGAAGGTAAAAGTCTGAACTTCTTTGGAGGACTACGTGCCAATCCTGGGCAGAAACAAACATCCAGAGAGGGTGAAGACGTCTGAATGTCTGTAGAGGGTTTCCAGCAGCCAGGCGTGGAGAGGCAGGAACAGAGGACGAGGCCCGGGAGGCAGCGATGAAAAGTTTCTCAGTCTTCCTGAGGCTGGATGAGAGATTTCTCTCCAAGAACACAGCTGAAGGTTTTCTGCTGAATCTAAAGAAACTCTTCACTTCTCCAAAGACAGAGCCTAGCTCTCACCTGATGCTGACACTTTTTATCTGTGAGTCCACGGCCGAGGCTAAAAACTGAAACAGCAGATTACCCTTTGACAGCAGACAGACCAATCAGCTGCTGAGAATAAACCTCCGCTTCCCACGGTCGGATTCTGCTGAAGTTGGCTAAACAGAAAGTGAAGCTGTTCGGCCTTCCAGAGACACCGGGCCACTGCTCAACATGTCAGCATCGGAACTACTTTCTACTAGCTCAAATTCAGTCTGTAACCAGAAGATTCGATCCAAGGTTTTAGACAGTCTGTGGGATGTCACGGAGACTACGTCCAGGTTTTAGACAGTCTGTGGGGACGTCACAGAGACTATGTCCAGGTTTTAGACAGTCTGCAGGGATGTCTCGGAGATCATATCTCAGGTTTTGTGACAGTCTATGGATGTCACGGAGACTACATCCAGGTTTTAGACAGTCTGTGGGGACGCCACGGAGACTAAGTCCAGGCTTTACAGTCTGCAAAGTTAGAAGTGAACGTCTATTTTCGGGTTCGGGGTAAATAAAAGTGCAATCTGTGCACGGAGAGAACAAAATGACTTTATGATGGAGGTTTCTATTTCTGTGAGTTCAAACATTTTCCTGCGGTTCGATTTTTAATATTTTCCACGGTGAGATTTAAATTTAGACAGATCACTGTGCTGTTCAGTCGAGAAAACAAACTCAGGTTGAGTTTCTCTGAGCTCATGTAGGACAAAACTCCCAGACAACCCCCCATCACCACTGATACGTCCCTCCCCGGGCAACAAACACCAAACCCAGCTGGCCTTCCCATGATGCTGGTTGGAGAGAGAGTCAGGGGAGAAGGGGGAGCCTGGAGACCAGTTAGCAAGATAAGCGCCCACTTCCTTCTCTTTCTTCTTCTTCTATCCATTAAAACTTTCCCTCATGCTGGAGTCATGTCGCAGCTGCTGATTCGGCGATGCCGTTTGTCCGCCGCTGGCCGGCCGCTTAATGAAAGGAGACGGACGAGGAGGAAACAAACACAGAGACGGTCCTCCGGGTCTCTCGGGTGCCTCAGGTCGAAAGTACGTGGCCTGAGAAAGAGAAGACTGCTTGCAAACATGCGGATGAGATGATACAAAACCCGGAACAGACGGACGCTGCACTGTAAAAAAATATCAAAAACAACAGGCTGACACTGGAAGACAAATCTCATATATAAATAATACATATATATATACAGCAGACACAGCAAAGCATAGCTATTGACTAGTCCAACAGCAGTCAGCCCAGCCATGCTCGTCTTTTCAGCGCCTCCTTTTATTTCACCAAGCTCTCACCAACCACTAAAAGTCAGTCCCAGATTTACTCTTGTCCGGCGGCTTCTTGCTCGCTCACTCTCTCCTTTTCTCTTCTTAGCTTCCTCCGTCAGCGTCCTCTTCACTCTCTTCTCCTCTGCCATTATGTCCATAGAAGCTGCTGACTGCTGGACCTGAAAACCTCTTCTTCTTCTTCTTCTTCTTCTTCTTCTTCTTCCTCCTCCTGGTGGTACAAACACTAACACTCCCCCGGTGCCTTGAGCTCACAGTCCGGCTAACAAACTGAGCTAACATGAGCTAACAGCAGCTACAGTTGTCAGCAGTTTACTTCACTGTCCATCATAAACTCTGTAAATCACAGAGAGTTGGGAGTGAGTGTGCGAGCTCAGACTTTTGGATATTTCTTGAAGTTAATTTGCTTTTTAAAATGTCTCCATTCACCAGCGAGGAGACGGAGCGGCGGCGTGTTTCATGAAGCGGGATCAGCTAACTCGTCACCGCCGACAGGCTGTAATTAAACCGCGTGTTTGATTTACAGCCCGTCCTGTTTCCAGTTTAACTTCACATCCATCCGTCTTACACAAACTTAAATGTTACATCTCCAGACGGTCTGGACCTCCTGCACGGATCTCTGCTCCTGATTGGCCGATCGGATGCCCGGCGGCGTGCATGAGTGCATGCGGCGTTCAGGTCCAGGTGTCGGTGGCAGAGTCCTGCTCCTGTCAGCTGGATTCATCCGGAGAGACACATGCAGGCGCAGGAGAAGTTTTACAGCTTCATTTGTTGGCGAGGACAAATCGGCCGAGATCTCCCCGGCGAGATTAATGGCACGGCAAATCATGGCTCATGTTGCCGCGGCGACAGGCGTTCCCCGGGTGCCGTTCCCCGTGGCTGCAGCTCATTTAAAAGCTGTATAATCTTGGCGGTGACGGTGACGGAGCGGGGGAAATCGCATCGCTGGACCAGGACGCCTGACAGCTGCATTAAGGCCTGCCAGGGCCGATTCATGCCCACAAGACTACACCCCCCTTGCATCACCCACCATCACCCACCATCATCCCCCAGCATGCCTCAGTAACAGAGAGCAGGCTCTTATGGAGGCAGCTGATCTCTGAGGAGGAGACGACACCGAGGATCAACCAGGATTCTCCATTCAACCTTCATTTCAGCAGAAAAACCTTGGAGCTGTAAACACGATGTGACTACAGACTGAACACAAGCACAGCCTGTAACTAACAGTTAGCTAGTGTTTCTGTAGCGTTGACAGAACGTTCCAAAATAAACATATTATCAGTTTGAAGTGAACTAAAGCTCCTTGCGCTGTCCCTTTAAGAAACATGACGTGTCCGTAACAACACGAGATAAAGGACGTCACGTCAGCTCACTGACAAACGTTAACGTTTTCCAATAACTGATGTGATAAACTGCAAAACTTTACCTGTAAACCTGTGAAGCTGCTGTCTGCTGACCTGGACAGTGCAGTCCCTTTAAGAAATCTGACATCACGTGTCCGTAACAACACGAGATAACGGACGTCACATGACCACAGTCTGACTGTCAGTTCAGCATCAGTATAACCCACAAAGATAAACTGTGTTTCTGCCTGTACAGCTGCCCACATTTACCACAGTGGTCTAACATTCTGAAAATGGGCACGCTAAATAGCAAAAATACTGCGCTAGCTTTTATACAGTTCTCTATAATATACTATTAGCTAGCTAACGTTAGCTATGTGGAATGCTAATGTTCAGGAAATGATGTGTTGCTTGTGGAACTATTTTGTGATATTGCTTTAGCATAAGGTGAGCAGATTTCTGAGATGAAAATCTGTGATGTTTTCAAAGCGACGATGAAAAATCATTAAATATTATCATTATAAAATAAAAAACGGGGACAAGTACTTCTTCATGTATTTAACCAGCCTTTATTACACAAAAGGTCGGAGGCACCATTAGGGGGCGTAAAGTTTGGACGATTCTGAGACTGACAGGGCCTGAAAAATATCAGAACATTAGTTTATTTTTTTATTAACATATCATTTATGGATTTTAATAGAATATTTAATTCATGATTAAACAAACACTTTATAAATGCAGAATGTTTCCTGCATGTCCACACAGTGTTATATTACCACAGCTCAGTGTCAGTAGATATTGTGTGTGATTAATGATTAATAATTAATTAATTTATTATTTTAACAGTGTCAGGATGCCTACAGGAAAATCATCTGCTACCAAAGCAGAGCCACACACATCATCACCTGCTAATCTCATGCTAATGCTAACGATAAGCTTCAATGATGACAGATATGAAACAGCGTCGTAACGTTCACTGACTTTTATAACGTTACGTTAGGTCTTCAGTTCAGACACACACACACACACACACACACACACACCATGTATCTCGGCCGTTGGTCTCCTTTTCTTTCCTTTTTGCCGCCTCTAGCTTGTTGTTGTTGGCGCTGCTGCGTCATATGATGTCTTCTTTGGCGATGCGTTCATTGGCTGCCGTAATAACTGCTGTTTGACTCTGTGCGCATTTTCCCCCATTCAGTGTCAAAATCGGGACATTTTCAGGGACGTCTGGTCAAACTACTTTAGCATTATACCTGCTAAACATCAGCATGTTAGCATTTAGCTCAAAGCACCACTTTGTCAAGTACACAGAGCTGCTAGCATAGCCGTTTTGTTTTGTTGTAGCTGAAAAGTGAAGAGCAGACTGGACTGGACCCCGACGGCCTTCAGAGTTATTATTCAGCTCAGATAAACAGACGTGAAAATCACAGTGTGTGCAGATGCTGACTCACAGTGTCGTGTTGTGTTCGGAGGCGTTTCATGAAAATCTGTCACTTCCATTGAGTCTTATTTTCACTTTGAGTTCAGATCAGTTCAGAGATCATCCAAACTCCATCCAAATATTTTAAAAAGTTTTCAGAGACAAAGTCCTGTCCTCTACCTGTCCTCTACCTGTCCTCTACCTGTGCTCGACCTGTCCTCAAACTGTCCTCAAACTGGCCTCAAACTGGCCTCTACCTGTCCAGTGACTCTACAGGCAAGGACAAGGTACAACTTTATGCGACTATGCGGACGGTGCTACCTTGGTGTTTTGGAGCCAGAAGTGATGGTCTCCATTTTATGCAACTTTATACTTTAATTCCACTTTAAATGCATAAAAAAATGTAACTTACATTTAGTCTGAGCTAAAGTTGAAATGTTTTACATTCAACACATCAGACCAGCTCATCAAATATGAAGCACTGACTGATATTAAACTACAGATGAAGTATGAAACAGTTCAAATGAGTAACATTAAAGTTCTCAACAATAATATAATACTGTATTTAAATAACATTATTTATATAGGACCTTTCAAAATAAAGTTACAAAATGCTTCAGAGTAAAAACAGATTAAATCTAAACATAAAACTCTTCCTGCACTGACGATAGCTCCGCCCACTGAGTTCACAGCCAGGTCACACACCTGTACAGGTGAGCCTCATCAACACATGCTGCTGCTTCCTGTTTGAGCTGAACACAACGTCTTCACACGAGAGGACTTCATCTGTACATTGAGCAGGTCAGTACGCTGAGCTCTGCAGGTTTCTTCTTCTGCGTTTCCATCAGCCAATCAGCCGCAGCGAGCTGACGTTTTCTGACAGTGAGCAGAGCAAACGTGGTTACAGAGATCCAGTTAGAGAGAAGTGAGTCAAACTAAACGAGAGCAGCCTGAACAACAACAGTGGAATAAACACATTTAATTTACAGCTAAATCAAATAAAATTAGAGCGCGCTCGTTTTATTCCCCCCGTGGAGGAGGAGGTGGAGAAAACAAACAACAAGCTGTCTGAGTGTCTGACAGCCGAGCTGAGCTGGGCGCCTCAAATCCCCGCTCGCCTTTTCAGGTGAAGCTAAACGGCTAACTCGCTGCAAGGTCGACGAGGAAAGCTGAGGGCCCAATCAGGAGGTCCCTGCGCTGAGCCGCAGGAGGCGCTCGACCCGCCCAACCTTTTCCTCCTCTTCTGTTTGCTGAGGACGAGAGGGACGGAGATGCCTCCACCCGCTAATTAAAGAAGTCCAATTAGAGTGGCATCAGACGGGTCAGCGGGTCGCCGGAGGATGCTGCTCCTACACCCGACATCAAAACAGCGTCAGACAGCGCTGGGAGAAGAGTCGCACCGCTGTTACCTTTTTAATCTTCATTTAATCACAGCTGAAAGTTCTCCGCTTTCTCCTCGCTCCACCTACTCCATCGCTCCATCCCTCCGCCTCACACAGTTTAAACACAAGTGAAGTCAGCCGGCTGTGACAAGACTTTACATTACAACAAAGTTTAAGACTAACAGAGACTACGTCCAGGTTTTAGACAGTCTGTGGGGACGTCACAGAGACTACGTCCAGGTTTTAGACAGTCTGCAGGGACATCACGGAGACTGCGTCCAGGTTTTAGACAGTCTGCGAGGACATCACAGAGACTACATCCAGGTTTTATGTTGATAATGTTTCTTGTGTGAAAAATCGCTCAGACTTGTCGTACAGTTTTTTCTATATTTAAGATTACAGATCAGTCAGAGATCATTAGGACTTGTGATCCAGGCGTCTTTGAAGGTTTTTGAATCTTGTTTGTTGGGTTGACTTTTGAACATCATGTTCAGCTCGTTAATGGTTGCCCATCTGAAGGCTCCAGTAATGAGCTCCATCACGGTGCAGATGTCGAACAGACTGATGATGAATGAAAAATCATGAAGTCTGATGAATCTGTCAGAGCATCTGCTGCAGCCGGAGATGATTCATCTCCAGCTTCTGGAATCAGACTTTCTGGATTCTTCCTGTTTCACCGTGGGAATCCAACAGTGATGAACGCGTTTATTAAACTAAAGAAAATGTTCCCCACAGTGAGACCATTGTAACAAATCAAAGGAAAAGTTCCCTCCAGTTTCAGAGAGTAATGGTAACTATGTTCAGCTGTACTCGAGTATTTGTTCTGATTATATTATATCTAACAGCCAATCATCAACCAGGTCACCAGCAGCAGACACAGCAGCAGCTAATATTACTGACTAGTCCAACAGCAGTCAGCCCAGCTCGGCGTCTGTCTTTCAGCCTTTTATTTCACCAAGCTCTCACCAACCACTAAAAGTCAGTCCCAGATTTACTCTTGTCCGGCAGCTTCTTGCTCGCTCACTCTCTCCTTTTCTCTTCTTAGCTTCCTCCGTCAGCGTCCTCTTCACTCTCTGCTCCTCTGCCATTATGTCCATAGAAGCTGCTGACTGAGAGTGACTGAAAGATTACATACAGCCCTTCTCACACAGACAGCGAATGTGAGACAGTTAGCTGAATAAAAGAACAGATTCGTCCCGTCTCTTCTGTCGAGCTTCACTTTTCATGACTGCCATCATGAAACTGCATCCTGCTGACGTTACGACACGCGCTGTGATCAATAGATTAACACGTCCTCGATTAGTGATGTTCACCTGGCAGCCGGACACCGATCGACCTTCCTGCAGGTGAAGTAACGTCTGAAACTCCCGCGGCTCCAGTCGTCTTCCAGGAGAAACAGGTTGACGCCTCGGGCAACGACGGTTTGACAACGGGGAGATGGAGGAGCTGCAGCGGAGAGGAAACAGAGCTAGAAAGGAGTTTAAAAAGTCGACTAAATTTATGATCCGTCATGATGTTCAAATCTTTAATGAAGTTAAAAAGATCCAACAGTTCAACTGATTTTTCTTTATTCTTTAATTTAAGATCTGTGATGGACGGTAATAACTCAGAGCTGGACCGAGTGCAGCCATTTGTGTCAGCTGTAGACTCATGTCCATCAGAAGACTCCGTAAATCTGAAGTGAAGCCGAACAGCCAGAGGACATCAGTCTGCAGGGACGTCACAGAGACTATGTCCAGGTTTTAGACAGTCTGTGGGGACGTCACAGAGACTACGTCCAGGTTTTAGACAGTCTGCGGGGACGTCACAGAGACTACGTCCAGGTTTTAGAATTGTTTAAAGCTGAGGTTTGTTCTTAATATTTAGTCGTAGATCTGATGAAGTCTTCTGGACTTAAAGGCTTGTCTGATCAGTTCAGATTCTATTTGGTGTGAAAACTATGCACTGCTCCTTTAAGGGTCCATTTAAAGGTAAATCCAGAGTTGAGCAGGTTAAAGACTTCCTGTTTGTGTCTGTGCAGTTTGAGCTGAGTCAGTCACTATCAGTTGGCAGATTGACACCATGCGGTCAAAAACCATCAGATCCATTTTGTTCGGTCTCGAGTCACCCGGCGCCGCAGCACGACGAGCCCACACACAACCGAGCTGAAATTAATCATCGGTCTGTGAGGCGGGCGGGCGGGCGGGTACAGTACGGCCCCATGCATATTTCATTCATCTCTTCCACACCACGACTCGATCAATCCTTCATGAATAAAAAAACAGCCCCATTTAAACTCAGAGCTCATTTGCATCCGTCCAAACTTCTCCTCCATTCAGGAGCCGTAACCCTCCGCCACCGCCCCGGCATCACGGGCCAACTCAAATGAACCTGAACAGCTGAGAGAGACGGTGACCTGGACGACAACTCATGGACGTCTTCAGCTCTCTGATGGACAGCTAGCTTTAGCTAAAGTAGCTAACCGCTAATTAACATCTGTTAACTGAATCTGCCGTTAACAGGCAACAGAACCGGACACAGCCCAGTCACAGAGACTACGTCCAGGTTTTAGACAGTCTGTGGGGACATCACAGAGACTACGTCCAGGTTTTAGACAGTCTGCGGGGATGTCACAGAGACTACGTCCAGGTTTTAGACAGTCTGCGGGGACGTCACGGAGACTACGTCCATTTTTTTATGTCAGTACAAAGGAAGGAAATTTGATTCAAACTTTATTAATTTAAATCTCAATTACTGCGTCTCATTATTAACGTCAACCTCTTTCTTCCCTTTTTCCGTTTTCTTTTATTCATTTTGTTCATTCTTTATTCTGTCACTCTCTTCCTCCTTCCTTTCCTCTCTTCCTCCTTCCTTGTCTTTAATCTCTTCCTCTCCTCCTGGTGGATCAGTATTTCTGTCATGACTCTCAGACATGACACAGTATCTTCAGTTTTGTTGCCGCTGCCAGAGTCACTTTGGTGAATTTGGTTTTGATGACTTTAATATCGGCTCTGACCCGCTTCCTGTTTCAAACCTGCAGGTTTCCCCTCATAAATTATCCGTCCTGCTGCTGGGAAATAATAAACATCAGAGCGGTGGCGGTGGTGGCGGTGGTGGCGGCGGTGGCGGCGGTGCAGGATTACTAATGGGCTGCAGCTAAAGATTTGTGGCCTGGTCCATCTGTCAAAAAAAGAAAAATAATAATAATAATAATACTAACAGTCAGACGCAGCTCTGTGTGTGTGTGTGTTCCTGACGTGACTGACACACAATAAATAACCCATTTCAATTTCTGAAGCAGTCATAATGATAAACTCTACAACAGGCCTCCACGCTCACCTGTGTTGATGCATTACGTCCCTCTCGCATGACAAAGTGGCCGTTTAATCACAAATCTGTCGCCGTCTTACAGCAGCACGGCGCCTGGCGGCGGAGAGCCCGTGTTTTTCTCCCAGGATTCATTCTGTTAAAGAAATATATCTTCTAAAGACAACGAATAAATCACAGAGTCAGAGCGATGAAGGGAAAATCAGCATTTTGTTTCTTTTTCTGCTGCGATTAGAAACGTTGATTAGAAACGAGAATAAAACTTTTGAGGAATCAGATTTATTTATTTCAAACACACTGCTGCCGTCTGCAGCTGCTGTTAGCTCATGTTCGCTCAGTTTGTCAGAGAACCAGAACCAGAACCACAGCCGGATGAGCGGGCAATGTAACCAGGCTCAGCAACCTCCAACCAACAAGTTGGAAGACGCTGAAGACTTTCCAGACCAGCAGACAGCCTGAAAACTCTGAAACAAACGCCTGTCATCATTTATATTAATCAGAAGTGTTTTCTGCACGTTAAGGCTCTCCTGCTCGAGTGAACTCGTCCTGTTCGCAGGGTGACACTCTCACAGATGTCAGATGGCTCTCTGCTGGGCCGGACCGTAAGTGTTTCTTTTCTTGTTTCTCCCTACAGAGATCATCATGCTGCTCTTCGCTCCTCCATCACCGGCTCTCCGCCTTCATTTAAGAACTTCTCTGTCCGTCACGACGGGCCTGGACCACCTGAACACAGAACAGGACAGATATCAGAGATACAGGAGGGAGCACAGTGATGTGAGTCCAGAGTAAAGCTTTAGTTAGGAAAAAGGTGATTTTAAGATTTTTACCTGAGAATTCATTTTAATAAATGATGTATTATCTTATTAATAACCGGTGACAGTCGTGGGCTTCTGGGAAATTGTGTTGCTAAAAAGAGAATTAAGAAATAGAGCTGGTACTTTTTATTTGAACTGTGGTTAGAGGTGTCGGTGCATGGCGCTCTTAAATGAGCTGTCGGCCGGTTGTACATTTATTCTCAATGTATAATGACAGAAAAATGTACAGAGAAAGAACAAACATAAAAACAGAACTTATTGTGTTATTTTAAAGTCTAACTGAACCCCTGAATGCTGTTGGCTGTACCATGGGTACACAGAGTACTTTCAAGAGTACTCCTTCAGTGCTCGGTTGTACTGCAGCTGCAGTTTGCTCGTCTGGAGTACATGTGGGTGAAACACGTGTATCAGAAAGCTTTGGTCTTGTTATCGTTTCAGCTTCAAACCTTCAGCTTGTCTCTCAGTCAGAAGGCCAAATCCCTTCTTCCTGCTCAGCCCTGACCTTCCAAAGGAATCAAAGGATTATGGGAAATGATCTGTGTTTCCTGTGCACTAAACATACATCTGCGTCCGATAGGATCGGATGCCATCGCTAATGTCAATCTGCAGGTAAAATAAAGTTGCGATAAGCCGCCTGTGATAAGCTGCAGCTCCTTGAAGTGTTGTATTCATCTTCAGCTGCCGGCTCGTGTTTGATCCTATCACTGCAGGCCGGGACACCGAACAGCAGCATTTCCATGCAGCCTGCGCTGTGTTTTAGAAATATATTCAGGGCGACGAGCGGCCTCGCTTAGCCCGATCACATCACGTTAGTGATCCCACAGGAGGGCGAGAGGAAAGCCAATGAGCCGGCCTGAACCGAACCAAAAATAACAACAGCAGCAGCAGCAGCAGCACTGCAGTGAGACACAGTCTGCCTCCAGATCATCTATCACTGTCCAACACCACAGACAGGCAGACAGACAGACAGGCAGGCAGATAGACAGGCAGACAGACAGACAGACAGACAGACAGGCAGACAGACAGACAGGCAGACAGACAGGCAGGCAGGCAGACAGACAGACAGGCAGGCAGATAGACAGACAGACAGACAGACAGGCAGACAGACAGGCAGACAGACAGACAGGCAGGCAGATAGACAGGCAGACAGACAGACAGACAGACAGACAGACAGGCAGACAGACAGACAGACAGACAGGCAGACAGACAGGCAGGCAGACAGACAGACAGGCAGGCAGATAGACAGGCAGACAGACAGACAGACAGGCAGACAGACAGGCAGACAGACAGACAGGCAGGCAGACAGACAGGCAGACAGACAGACAGGCAGGCAGACAGACAGACAGGCAGGCAGGCAGGCAGGCAGACAGACAGACAGGCAGGCAGACAGGCAGGCAGGCAGGCAGACAGACAGGCAGGCAGGCAGACAGGCAGACAGGCAGACAGGCAGACAGACAGGCAGGCAGGCAGACAGACAGACAGGCAGACAGGCAGACAGACTCAAAGACCTAAAAGCAGCATTTCTACATGTATGCACTGTCTAAAACCTGGACGTAGTCTCTGTGACGTCCCCGCAGACTGTCTAAAACCTGGACGTAGTCTCCGTGACGTCCCCGCAGACTGTCTAAAACCTGGACGTAGGCGTATTTTACTTTGAGTCTTTGTCCTGATTATAAGTCAGTGTAGATTTAAATCTGTTGCTTTCAGTCACATTAGACGAGAAGCAGCTGAACTGAGAATATTTGACTGTTTTAATGTAAATCAACTTGTTGCTCGGATCATCAGGATTGTTTCTGTTTTGAAGCAGTGAAGTGTGTCATCCGTTTCAAATATTTTCAGCTGGAGAAGATTCCCATGAGAAGCAGCGCTATGAATAAGTGGAAATATGTGATAAACGCAGTCTAAAGATGACACTCGTGTTTTTATATCTGTGTTTGGAGCCCGAGGCGACAGAAACAAAGACAAACAACATGTGTGAATGTGATCCAGGAAGCTCCACAGCCTCCGTTACTTTTGTCAAACACCAAACCACAGGAAGAATTCAATAAGGTTAATTGCAGTAACGCGTGTTGGAGGGCTTGTAATTAGCTCGGCTGTGTTTTCCCAGCTGCTTTGATGAACTCCTGAACATGAAACTTGGCGCTGCGAGAAGCCTCGAGGTCGACTCCGATCAGCTGATAGGGGGATGGCGGTGACGTGTCCTTTGATCTCGCCGTAGAACAGTGAGAGGAAACGCAAAGCGTGGATTATCTCACATGCAGATCACACGAGCGCCGCTCGGTTTAACACTTTCACGCGGTTTCATCATGAGCTCTGCTGAAGGAGAGCTCGGCTCTGCTGCCTTTTTTATGTCCTCACGTTTAACCCGAGTGTGGAGGGAGCAGGAGAGCATTAATACACACATTAATCAGTCCATCTTTACACTGTAAAACATTCATATAACAACTCAGTTCATCTGTAACAAGAACACAACGTCCAAAACAGGAAGGAGAATTCTGGTTCCTTCCTGTTTCCAATAAAAACGGTCGAATATGGAAGGCCTTGTAACAGATGAAGAAGAGATACTTTATTAATCCCTCAAGGACGAAATTCTTTTTTCACTCAGTTGTTTTTACATGCATTTAAACCCAAAATACACACACACACATACATGTACACACACACACAGACATTCAATGTGGACAGAGATGGTGCTCCTACCAGTCCACCTTCCATACTGTGCTCCATGCTGGACTTAAAGCGCTATGAGCTAGCATCAGCGTCTACCTTCCAGTGAACACATTGACGGACCAAAACAGCATCGTGAGCCGCGACATGGCGGAGACGTGCCTGGTGGAGCAGATAATTGTAATCACGTGGCATCTCATTCCTTATCATCATTAATTAAGACCAAATGTAGACGCTTCAGTGTCACATGACGCTTTGAATCTCCAGGCATGCCTCTCAAACAGTAATAAAAGCTCGGATGATACGGCGATTAAAACAAGTTTTTATGCAGCCACAACAGCAAAAATAAAACTATTGTTTTGTTTCTTGGCAGCTCAGCCGAAGGCGGCAAATGAACTGTTGCTCAGGCAACTTGAGCCCGGCCTTGTGCTCGCCCTTGGTCTGTACCAAAATTTGGGCCAATCCATCAAGCAGATGTCAACATACTTTACTGAGTGAGTAAAAACTTACCATTCCTGGAACAATGCTGTTCATGTGGTTAAAAACAAATCAGAAAGTGAGGACTAGTGTTTGACAGAGCTCCACTAGAAAGTCCAAGTAAATAGACCCAACTACACAGAAGTCAAAGACACAGCAGTATAGTTCTGGTCAACCATCAGTATCTCCCTCCATACCTGACCAACTACGTCCAGGTTTTAGACAGTCTGCAGGGATGTCTCAGAGACTACGTCCAGGTTTTAGACAGTCTGCGGGGACGTCACGGAGACTGCGTCCAGGTTTTAGACAGTCTGCAGGGATGTCTCAGAGACTACGTCCAGGTTTTAGACAGTCTGCGGGGATTCCTCAGAGACTACGTCCAGGTTTTAGACAGTCTGCGGGGATGTCTCAGAGACTACGTCCAGGTTTTAGACAGTCTGCGGGGACGTCACAGAGACTACGTCCAGGTTTTAGACAGTCTGCGGGGACGTCACAGAGACTATGTCCAGGTTTTAGACAGTCTGCAGGGACGTCACAGAGGCTATGTCCAGGTTTTAGACAGTCTGCGGGGACGTCACAGAGACTACGTCCAGGTTTTAGACAGTCTGTGGGGACGTCATAGAGACTACGTCCAGGTTTTGGTGTTATTGCTCTTTACTCTTGCATGTTGTATATTTTGTTTTATTCTCTCGCGTCTTTAAACAAAACGTCTTTTTGGTTTCTGATTGAACTTTTATTCGGATGTTATTTGGGGATAAAGAGTGAACACGCGGTCTGCCTTGACCCCGCAGACCTCAGCAGCCGGTCTGAAGGACTCAAAAAAAGGCAAATTTAAAGCTTTCCACTCGGTGACGGAGGCAGCAGACCTTGACTGTGTTGTGATCAGTGGTCTCTGCTCACTGATGAATAGAGTTTTAAAAAAAAGCTGAGCAGAGTGGCAGAAAGAAAAAGCCTCACCGGCAGAACAGCTCACTTCAGTTCAATTCAAAGCTTCAGTTCTGGTTCCCGCTGGTCCTGAAAAACCTATTAAATCATCTGTTTCTGTCTCCATCTTTCTGCTGCTCCGTGTCTGAAAAGATCTCAACAGGAGGCATTAAATTTGATCCACAGTTTGTGCCTGCTTTCTGTTAACTATTTAAGTTTGCCTGACTTATATTCCATGACAGCCATTTCCAACGGTGCTGTTGTACTCTGAGTTACAGTTTTATCACAGCTCAGCGTCATTTGCTGCATCATTTCTATCAGGAACCACCAATAACAGACAGCATCATTCATCTGGTCTGCATCCTCTGTGGACTCCAGGTGTTCATGTAGGGAAGTCTGACCACGGGGCGTAAGGAGGTGTAAGGAGGTGTAAGGAGGTGTAGGAGGCGTAAGGAGGTGTAAGGAGGTGTAGGAGGTGTAAGGAGGTGTAGGGGGTGTAAGGAGGTGTAGGAGGTGTAGGAGGCGTAAGGAGGTGTAGGAGGCGTAAGGAGGTGTAGGGGGTGTAAGGAGGTGTAGGAGGTGTAAGGAGGCGTAAGGAGGTGTAGGAGGCGTAAGGAGGTGTAAGGAGGTGTAGGAGGCATAAGGAGGTGTAGGAGGCGTAAGGAGGTGTAGGAGGCGTAAGGAGGCGTAAGGAGGTGTAGGAGGCGTAAGGAGGCGTAAGGAGGTGTAGGAGGCGTAAGGAGGTGTAGGAGGCGTAAGGAGGTGTAGGAGGTGTAAGGAGGTGTAGGAGGTGTAGGAGGTGTAAGGAGGTGTAGGAGGTGTAGGAGGTGTAAGGAGGTGTAGGAGGCGTAAGGAGGCGTAAGGAGGTGTAAGGAGGTGTAGGAGGTGTAGGAGGCGTAAGGAGGTGTAGGAGGTGTAAGGAGGTGTAGGAGGTGTAGGAGGTGTAAGGAGGTGTAGGAGGCATAAGGAGGCGTAAGGAGGTGTAAGGAGGTGTAGGAGGCATAAGGAGGTGTAGGAGGCGTAAGGAGGTGTAGGAGGCATAAGGAGGTGTAGGAGGTGTAAGGAGGTGTAGGAGGCGTAAGGAGGCGTAAGGAGGTGTAAGGAGGTGTAGGAGGCATAAGGAGGTGTAGGAGGCGTAAGGAGGTGTAGGAGGCATAAGGAGGTGTAGGAGGTGTAAGGAGGTGTAGGAGGCGTAAGGAGGCGTAAGGAGGTGTAAGGAGGTGTAGGAGGTGTAGGAGGCGTAAGGAGGTGTAGGAGGTGTAAGGAGGTGTAGGAGGTGTAGGAGGTGTAAGGAGGTGTAGGAGGCATAAGGAGGCGTAAGGAGGTGTAAGGAGGTGTAGGAGGCATAAGGAGGTGTAGGAGGCGTAAGGAGGTGTAGGAGGCATAAGGAGGTGTAGGAGGTGTAAGGAGGTGTAGGAGGCGTAAGGAGGCGTAAGGAGGTGTAAGGAGGTGTAGGAGGCATAAGGAGGTGTAGGAGGCGTAAGGAGGTGTAGGAGGTGTAGGAGGTGTAAGGAGGTGTAAGGACTGAGACTCCTTAGAGACCTGTTCACTGAGTTCAGATGATTTATTTACAGCAGAGTAGAAAAAACAATATTGATGCTCATGATGTAACTTTTCTACCATAAACCTGCTGCCAACTGTAGCTGCTGTTAGCTAATGTAGCTAATGTAGCTCAGTTTGTTAGCCAGGCTGCCCGGACTGTGAGCTCAGAGCACCGGGGGAGCGTTAGTGTTTGTACCACAGGAGGTTTGGACCACCAGGAGGAGGAGGAAGAAGAAGAAGAAGAAGAAGAAGAAGAAGAAGGCGGAGCGGTTCCAAACCTGCCTAAAATGTTGATCTACAGCGCGTTCGTTTTAAATCAAGTCACCTTTCCTGCCCACCTGAGTTTCCTGTATTTAGCAGTTGGTGTTGAACACAGACAGTCGGATGTTTCGTGCTGCCCGTGAAGGTGTCACAGGCCAAACTGACAGCGGTGGTGTTTAATTCTCTGCTCCGTCTCCTCCTTCCTCCTCCGTCCGCCCAGCTGCCGCCGAGGGCACGCTGAGAGGAAACGGCGAGCCGAGACTCGGATTTAATTAGTTCCTCTCATTCTTCCTCTGCAAAACCGCCGCCGCCACTGTAAGGTTTCCCCGAGCAGGGAGGTTGTTGTCAGGCAGCCCGTTCAGCCACGGAGGCCACTGATTCACCGCACCGTGATCACACACACTCCCCATTAATTAAAGTTTCATATGAAGTGTCTGCAGGGAATCGCTGTTTTCGCAGCCAAACTCCCATCCAGATGGCTGCTGATATGGAGCCTCGGAGGACGGCTCTTTTGTTTCTCGCAGCCACAGAGACAAATTTTTAATTTCTGTACAGTTATGTGAACTTCTCCTCTTAATTGTTGGATATTAAACGGAGCGACTTCTGATCACATCAGAAACTTTGGAGAGCTTGTTGATGCCGCGTCCTCGAATGACGTCAGCAGACAGAGATGAAGATGACGGGGATCCCAGCAGCCTCCTTGTCTTGGATTTGTCGAGCCATAAACAGGCTGATTATTATTGTGTTTTATATAGTTCATCTTGGATATCAGCACTTCCAGTTTAGAGTCAGGAAAAACTCATTTTGGGCTTATTGAGTCTTGTTTGCAGTTTGTGAAACCAGCACAGCTTTTCAGGCTCGGTGCATTCAACCTGTCTGTGTTCACGTGTTGGCTTTAGCTGAGTGTGTCTGCACTGTAAATCCTGTGTTGCTGAGATACAGGTGAATTTATTGAGCTGGCTTTGAGTGTTCCTGCACTATAAATCTGTTGAGGTGCAGGTGGAAGAAGTTCTTGTGCTGTCGGCTGCAGCAAATAGCAACATGATGTAACTTTCCTCTGTTAGCTCCTGTTGATCTGACTGACCTGTGATCAGGTGAAAGGTGTCTCTGCCATTCGTACGTTGGCTGCTCCGCCTCAACAACCAACAACAACATGTGACCTGAACGACTCACATGAGGGTGGGGGTGAGTCGACGACCTGCACAACCTGCACGACCTGTCCTCGACGACCCACAGGTGTCCTCGACGACCCACAGGTGTCCTTAACGACCCACAGGTGTCCTTAACGACCCACAGGTGTCCTTAACGGGGGAGTGTTAGTCTTTGGACCACCGGGAACGAGTCGCTGACTCTCAGCCGTCCGTCACAGAGATGAGATGATGTCACTGTCTGGAGAGTTTAATGAAGGACGAGAGACGACATGACCGGACCGTCTCCGTGTTTTCATTTCCTCCTCCATGATTTGGTCATTACGTCTCCGTCACCTCCGTCCGTGTGAATGATGGCTCGCCTGGAGTTATCACTCATTACTTCATTTTAAATTAAGTTATTTTGAAGCGTTTGCTGAACGTTTGGCTGAACGTTCTGGACGCTCTAACACTAATCGTCTTTTAACAGCCGACAGAGAAACGCTTCACACGCTGCAGGAAAACATCCACAGAGATACTGAGAGTCCACGGGAGACTGAGCGGGTCGAGTCTGAGCGGGTCGAGTCTGAGCGGAGGAAAATAAAAACTCTCCGAGTGTCTGAAACAGGAAGTGAAGAAACAGGAAGTGAGGATCAAAGATGGAGGACGACCTGCAGGCTGAAGGCTGATCCAGGATCTGTCATAAATTATCCAATCACATCCGTCTATATTCTATGACATCACTTTGGTTTCCTCTTCATCATTCCATCTTTTTACATCCTCCTCATCTTTCCTTAAGTCCTTGTTTCCTTCTCTACATATTTTGCTCCTCCTTCTCATCTGTTGTTTTCTCCATCGTCTTCTTTGACTGACCTCCTCTTGCTCCTCCTGCCATCTTCATTTGTCCTCTCCACCTCATCTTTCCTCATCTCCTTGTTCTTCCTGTTTCCTTCTCACGTCTATCTTTCCTTTCATCTTTCTGTTATTCTTCCTCCTCTCGTCATCCTCCTCTTTCTGTCCCCAACTCGTCCTTCATCCTTTGTCCTCTCCATCTTACCTTTACCTTCCATCTTTATCTCCTCTTCATCCTCCTCTGATTTCTTCTTCTCTTCTTCGTACCTGTACACCTGACCCCCCTCCGTGGGGTCATTTGTCACACCTGTCGTCGTCCTGATGTCACACCTGAGCATCGTCTCAGCTGAAGATTCATGACTTCTGATTTCATATTTTCGGCTCCTTTTCTTTCTCGTTTGTTTTCATTTTTCAGTTTTTTTTGCTGCTGTGGGTCATTTGACAGTTTGCCGTTGTTACACACACTCATACGTTACAGCGTTGTGCTTTTCCTGCCTCGCAGGCTGCCATAGGCCGCGCACAGAGGAGGAAATATGTTTCACCACATGCTGATTTACAGCGAGCTGCCGGAGCCGGCTGATAGATATTTGTTTCCACGTGGCCGCCGGGAGTCAGATGGCGACTGTTTGCTACGTTCATACCCTGATGAGCTCTCACGTCCTCGTATGGAAAGTTTGAGCTCAGTTATGCTTCATAAAGAAACATGAATGATGAGAGAGGAGGATTCCTCTCAGGACAGAGTTGTTGTGGTTAAAAACAAACAGCAGAACAGGTGTAGCATCTCCTCCGTCAGCTAACGGCTCTGACAGAAAGATTAATGCTTCTTACTGAGCCTCCGCGCACAGATGCTGTTTGATCTGAGAACATCAGTTCATTATCTGTGACTCCACGAGAGGCTCAGCACAAACGTCTGAAACTTTAAAAACCAGAGACTGTCTGCAAGACCTAAACTGTGCTCGTCTGTGCTGCTGTTAGCATGCCAAGCTAACTAATGACTTGAGTAATATTTATGTTTTGGCCATCAAATGTTGGACTAATGCTGCACACGGCTTCAGTGAAGAGGAAGCACCGCTCACTGAAGCTGCAGTAAACTGGAGGTTTCGTGTTTTTCAGCAGCAGTTCTCATTTTTAAACAAACTCGTGATTTCTTTTATTCCGTTGAATCTAACGGATGATGATGATTTTAGTGAACTTCCTGCGTCTCATGAATTTTACATGCTGGGTGGTGATTCAGTGGTTACATGAGGTCTCAACATAATACTGCTCATGAACAAATAGGCCTTTAATTTACTTTTTGATAGCAGAGCAGTGAACAGTAGTGTAAAGTGAGTTATGGGCATTAGAAAATAAGCTGCCCTGATCTTTATGCTCCATTATGTGTAATCCTTTTCCACTGCCTGCTCCACGGTGGGCTGCTTTTCTTTACGACGTGGACTGAAAGAAGTCCACTGGTTTGTAAAGTCTTTTCTCCTGGAAGTCGGCAGTAAAAGGTTAACAAGCTGCCTGTGATAAATGGAGGCAGTAAGAACATGATGAGGTTCAGTGTGATATTCCCTCTGCTAACGGCTTCACATCAGCATTTACTGCCAGAGGTTAGCAGCACTGTCAGATAAAAACTGTGGTCAAACTATGATTGAGGTCAGTGGACGATAAAAAACAGCAACACACACTTTTACACTGAGAATCCCCGTTATCTGCGTGAATCAGGAGGTGTTTCCCAGGACGGGATTCATTTTCTGGGTGTGTGTAGATGTAAATATCTGAAATCTGCTGTCAGCAAGACAAATTTAAGAAACAGTCCTACAAGACCCGCAACAAGAACGGTACCAGATGTTACATCCTTAACAATACTTCTGATTAAAAAGCAGCGAGTCGACAGCTTTGCTAACAGCCAATCATCAACCAGGTCACCAGCAGCAGACACAGCAGCAGCTAATATTACTGACTAGTCCAACAGCAGTCAGCCCAGCTCGGCGTCTGTCTTTCAGCCTTTTATTTCACCAAGCTCTCACCAACCACTAAAAGTCAGTTAAAGATGTCGTGAACAGTCAAAGTTCTCTTCGACGTCCTCAGAAAGCAGCAAACTACGGTTCTCTAATTAAATCTCATGACTGCGTCGTCGTGTTGAGAATAAACATGATAAACTCTGACAGTCACTGACTGCGTTCATTACACTGTTTGCTGTTTCCTTTAATTGCACATCGGCCCATTTAGCATGACTGCATGTATATATGAGTGTATTTAAGTGGATGCACATGCAGTGTGTCACTGTCTGCTTTAATGTGGGAGGAGAACCAGAAGAGAGCCCAAACAAGGCCAGAACCTCCAGAACCTCCAGGTTCTGTTTCATTAAATAAGAATAACTCATTAAAAATCACAGCATCAGTATTTTTTAGAAAAGTCTGATGGAAACAACAAAATTGAAACATTTTAAGGCTAACTTGAGGATCAATAAATAAATGAACATGACGTTAAATGTTGATTTACTTTCCCATTTCCATTTAAAGAATGAATTTACTTCTGTATAAATTTACCTTTGCATCCACTCTGATCCTTCATTTACATAACAAAGTAGAAATGCATACAGAAACAGGTTTATTGAAATAAATATGGGGCAAAGGCAAAATAACAGAAAATTAAACACTAAATCTATTTATTATTTATTTAAACTGATGGATGGAAACACTTTTTTTGTTGTTTAGTTGTGACCAAGCGAAAGCCTCCATGATGTAAAGTGCCACAAACTGCAGTTCCTCTAACGTCCACTGGAGGCTGGTTCCAGCAGTGAGTCAGTCTCCATAAGTCCCCATGTTCAAATGTCCAACTTCACAGCAGAAATAAAGGGTGTTTTTTGTGTTCATACATTCAGTCTGTGCAGTTTAAATACCTTCAGACTGAGTCTGTGCTGCAGAGCTCACCTGTGACTGAAACTTTAACAGTCCTTCCTCTCAGACAGCAGGTTAGCAACACGTTAGTTCAAACACACAGACAATTAAAGAGATTAGCCTCGTGCTAATTTCTCCTCCAGTCCTGAGCTGCAGGCAGAATATTAACCGGTTCAGGCTTCATAAAGACGTCGAGCGGCCGTCCTCCTCGGGTGGACTGTAAGCAGACTTTGGATAAATCCAGCCGGCTTTGTGTTAATATTGTTCTCTCCGACTTATCCTCCATCATCTCTCCGCGCTGTGGAAGAAGCAGTGGCCCCGGTGCCCAGGGCCCTCGCTGCCATCTTTTATTATTTATGAATCTGATTAATAATCTGCCGCCCGGCTGCAGGAGAAGCTGAGATCCATAAAAGCACCCAGAAGAAAAGCAGCACCGGGGTGTAATTCCACCTCAGCGCTCGCCGCAGAAGAAAAGAAAAGAAATCGTCTCCCACACGCTTAATGAGAAGAAAAGCCAAGACAATGCTGCTTCCAATCCCAGACTTGGCTTGTTAAACTGAACTTTTTATTGAGGTTCAATCAGAGCGGCGGGGAAGGTTAAACACCGCCGGGATGAGGCGCTACACACTGTAGACAATGCAGCATTACAGCTCGAGTAAGTCCACAAACTCAGCCGCTGTTTGCTAACTTCTTCAGTCTGCTTCCAGAGCATCACATCGCTCCTCCTCCTGTGGGTCAGATAAGTCGACCGTCAATTGATGTATAATGACCGAGGTCTTCAAAGTGGAAGGCGGCTTCCCCAGAGGTCGCTCCGTGAATGGAAGTTAGAAAATGTTACATTAGTTATCAAAAGCAGATCACACAGAATCGCTGTAATGTGTGTGATTTGGTTAAAGAGATGATTCAGGAGCCAGCGTCTGGAGCCAACATCCAGCTGACTTGGCTCAGCCGTGGAACGCCCGGATCAAATAACATAACCATCATCCCATATTCATCCAGGAAATGACCAGATAAATGACTGACACCGAGCTTTGGCTGAGGAGACGTCCACACTCAGACTTTGTATGATGAAAGTACTGCACAGTCCACTTCGTTTGGGTAATTCGATCTGACCTGAGAGTGTCACAGGAGGGTGAATGAACGACGTCTGAAGCTTCCTGATGTTACAGATGTTTGAGTTTTAGACAGGAAAGGACGAAGTCGCCTCAGCGTCATGGTAACAGCAACAAATTCGTGGTTAACGTTGTGGAACCGTTGCAGTTTGGTTTGATTTTAACGTTGAGGGGCCAATCAGGGTTAGGGGTCGTTTGTTGATACCCGGCCTTGAATTAGAGTGTTAGTCGTCATGCTAGTCGTGTCTCTAGTGGTGGATGAATACACTGATGTTCATCATCAAATAGTTCCAGCAGAGCGGAAGAGCCCCTCAGAGTGGAAGTTTCCTGTAATACTGAGCTTCTTCATTACTTCCTGTCCTCCTCCTCGTTTACATACCAACTCTCTGCTCTCGCTTCACTTCCTCTGATCAAACACTAACAGTCTCCTCCTGACCCGACCTCGGTTCATCAGAGGCCGGCTCAGGTGCAGCGTGCTGCAGATTCTTCACGCGTGTTTGCTTTTCTGCTGCGTTCAGACATGATGAACTACACGGATGTAACATGACAAACATGGAGGACAGACAGACAGACAGACAGACAGACACAGACAGACAGACAGACAGACAGACACAGACAGGCAGACAGACACAGACAGACAGAGAGACAGACAGACAGACAGACAGACAGACAGACACAGACAGACAGACAGACAGACAGACAGACACAGACAGACAGACAGACAGACAGACAGACGAGTTAATGAGTGGAGATAATTGTTGAAGGATGCTCGGATAGATAAAAACCACGAGAGCTGAACTAATGTGAGATGTTAAGATGCAGAGAGGAAGTCAGCTGAGAGGACACACACACACACATTTCCTTTCCTACTTCCTCATCTCTTCCCTCCAACATTTATGTTCCTTTACGTACAGAGGTAGGGAAGAAAATAAGGAAATAGGGAAGATAGGAGGACAATAAAGGAGGCAGGTAAGGAGGTAGGAGAGGAGGATGAAGGAAGGAAATGAAGAAGAGGAATTAGGAAACTTCTTTCTGTTTTTTCGGGAGGCAGCGATTAAACTAATGAAAGTGAAAAAGGAGGTCGGAGGAGGCGAGGATTAACGTGGAGGTTATCGCACCAGGTGGAGAGATCACCTCTCATTTGCATAAACTGCCACTTAACTGTGTTTGGCCCTCTAATACCTGCTCATTTATTCCTCCACATTCAACCGGCCAGGGTCAAAGGTCACCGTCCGATAAGTCGCCATGACCTCGGAGGCGGCGTTTGTTCTGGGTTCAACATCCGCTGAACCTGAATTACCGGGAAGGTGGAGAACACAACATGTGGTGTGATGTTGGAGTGCTTCATTAACATGTTTTTAAATGATTAAAGTTCAGCCTGTACTGCTCACTGAAGTTCAATTAAACTTTAATATGAACGATATTTTCCTTCAGACTGAACACAAAATAAACAGAGTACAGTAACCATTCAGTTATTAAATTATTTAATTATTACATTATTATAGACTCAAGACACACGTCTACAACCATACAGTGAGCAACACAAGACAACTGGACACTGCTGGTTCAGAGGTTCTGTTACTGTGTTCACTGTTAGACTGGACACTGCTGGTTCAGAGGTTCTGTTGCTGTGTTCACTGTTAGTTAGACTGACACTGTTGGTTCAGAGGTTCTGTTACTGTGTTCACTCGTTGACTGACACTGCTGGTTCAGAGGTTCTGTTGCTGTGTTCACTGTTAGACTTCAACACTGCTGGTTCTAGCAGGTTCTGCTGCTGTGTTCACTGTTAGACTGACACTGCTGCTCAGAGGTGTCTGTTATCACCACTGTTAGACTGGACACCGCTGGTTCAGAGGTTCTGCAAGGTGTTCACTGTTAGACTGACACTGCTGGCCCAGAGGTTCTGTTGCTGTGTTCACTGTTAGACTGGACACTGCGATATTCAGAGTGTTCTGTTGCTGCGCTTCACTGTTAGACTGACACTGCTGGTTCAGAGGTTCGTTGCTGGCGCTCACTGTTGTGACTGACACTGCTGGTTCAGAGGTTCTGTTGCAAGTGCTCACTGTTAGACTGACACTGCTGGTTCAGAGGTTCTGTTACTGTGTTCACTGTTAGACTGACACCGTTGACCAGAGGTCTCTGTTAAGGCGCTCACTGTTAGACTGACACTGCTGGTTCAGAGGTTCTGTTGCTGCGTTCACTGTTAGGACTGACACTGCTGGTTCAGAGGTTCTGTTGCTGCTCACTGTTAGACTGGACACTGCTGGTTCAGAGGTTCTGTTGCTGCGTTCACTGCTGGACTGGACACTGCTACACCGAGGTTCTGTTGCTGTGTTCACTGTTAGACTGACACTGCTGGTTCAGAGGTTCTGTTGCTGTGTTCACTGTTAGACTGACACTGCTGGTTCAGAGGTTCTGTTACTGTGTTCACTGTTAGACTGGACACTGCTGGTTCAGAGGTTCTGTTCGGTCCGGCCGTGTTCACTGGAATTTAGACACTGGATGCTGGGGCTCGTAAAGCACTAGCTGCCAGCATAAAGTGTGGAGGTGTAACGACATGTGGAGACTCCATTAAAGATTAAAGTTTTGTGCAGAACTAAGTGTGTGTGTGTGTGTGTGTGTGTGTGTGTGTGTGTCCCTCTCAGCTGACTTCCTCTGCATCTTAACATCTCACATTAGTTCAGCTCTTGTGGTTTTTGTATTCATCCGAGCATCCTTCAACAATTATCTCCACTCATTAACTCGTCTGTCTGTCTGTCTGTCTCTCTGTCTGTCTGTCTGTCTGTCTGTCTGTCTGTCTGTGTCTCTCTGTCTGTCTGTCTGTCTGTGTCTGTCTGTGTCTGTCTGTCTGTCTGTCCTCCATGTTTGCTTCGTGTTACATCCGGTAGTCATGTTCGAACGCAGAAAAGCAAACACGCGTGAAGAATCTGCAGCACGCCGCACCTGAGCCGGCCTCTGATGAACCGAGGTCGAGTCAGGAGGAGACTGTTAGTGTTTGATCAGGAGGAAGCAGCGCAGAGCAGAGGAAGGAGAGGAGGAGGTAAGGAAGGAGAGAGGTAAAGAAAGAAAAGAAAGATGAAAATGGAAACAAAATGCAAGGAGGGAGAAAGAGGCGCAGGAGGTAGGAAAGGAAATACCTTTTTGGTTCCAACTCCTCTCCCCTTCCTTTCCTTTCCCTTTCCTTTCCCTTCCTTCTTTCCTTTCCTTCCTTTCTCCTTTCCTTCCTTCTTCCTTTCAAATTCCTACTTTCCTTCCTCTAATACCTTTCCTATCTTATTTCTTCTGCACTTTTATTCTTTTCCTTTCATACCCTTGTTTTTTGCCTCCACCCTCATCTCTGCTTCCTTATTTTTCATTTCATTTCCTTCCTTTCTTACTTCCTCCGAGTAAACAGACCAGGTGTGTTTCCTCTTCTCAGATCCTCTGAAGCTTTCCTTTGTTGGTGAAGCCTTCACTCTGACGTGCCTTCCTTCCTCTTCAGAGTGTCTTTGTTCGCCTTTCCAGCTCAAACTGCCGCTTCTTTTTCCCCGCCTTGTTTCATTTCTTCTGTAAGCACATGAAGATTAATTGGGCCTCTCTTTCAACTTTTCCTGGCACCTTTCCTCTCACAGGAATGCCTCTCATCATCTTTTCATTAGTGCTACTTGCCTCTTATATTACATTATTCAGTTCGGTCTCCGAGCAGAGCCCGTCCTTTATTAGACTGTCGCCAGAATGCATTCCACAAACTCATTAAAAAACTATTAAAGCTGGATGATTTCCTCTGATAAAGCCGAGTCGGTTTTCACGCTTGCTTTTCTGACTGATCTTCTGACGGACGCGCCGCGGTCAAGAGGAACATCTGACGCCAAGCTCGCTTTCGCGCTTTATTTAACCTTAGAAGAGACGACACCGAACAGGGAGCCTGCGGAGCGGGGACGACGCCCACAGACAGACCACCCACCACCACATTAGATTTACTGTACAGCTTTACACAGCTGATCTTAATATAACGTAACCCAACATGTACGCACCACCTGTGACTTCCTGTAACATGAAACCTTAAACAAAGTTTTCAGACATAAAAACACACGACACGAAAAGCTGTTACACTGAATATCAGCACGGCAGAGATAACCGAGCGGTTCACTTCAAACTGATAATATGTTTATTTTGGAACGTTCCATCAACGCTACAGAAACATCTAGCTAACTGTTTAGTATGATAAGGTTGTCTGAGTGTTGTCTGCAATGTTAGTTATTAGTTTGATTAATGGTTGTATTGATTAGTGACGGTTGTTGATCAGGTTTGTTATCAGCAGGAAATGTTTTAAATCTACGTTGTTAGTATCTATATACAGCGATGAACGCACGTAACGCCAATGTAACGTTAATATGAGCATCATTACAGATTCTGGTCCATTTGTCTTTCAGTCTGCTGAAAGAAACATCCATCACGCTACCAAACACAGACTTTAACTTTTAAGCCTTAATATAATGTGAACAGGTGAGTTGTATATAAATCGCCCTCAGTACAGTTGTCATGAACGGGAAATTACTTATAGAGACCAAAACTGTTTTTTGTACCAGGCTGTAAACATGTTTATTTCTCATGTGAAGTTGGACATTTGAACATGGGGACTTATGGAGACTGACTCACTTCTGAACCACTCAAGTTCCTCACGGTCCACTGATTTGTTCTTTAAAGGTTCTTTAACAGTCATTGCTGAACCTTTTCATGATGAACGCCAAATTCGCTCACAGTGACTTTGGTAATTTATAGAAAATCTAACGAGAGCTTTGCGCTCTTTCATTTCCACGGGGGGTTGCTGGAGGTATTTTGGAGCTCCACGCTCACTTCTTCTGCCTCCTCTGACATGTTAATTGATGCTTTCGTTTTTTAGCGCTCTCTGTTCTCGGCTTCTCTGGGGAGTTGTTCCACTCTGTGATTTGTCGTGGAGTTTAACAGCGGCTGCACGAGCTCAGATAAGACGAGAGCTGCCAAGACACAATAACAATCACCGGGTGTCGGCTGATTCGACGGTGACTTTCTTCTCCACTCTCTACAGACTAGTGGAGGTGTCAGGTGAAGGGAAGTGAAGCTGGAGGATCATCTCTTTTCTCTTCACCGCGAACCAAAAACATCTCTCATCTGTTAAATGTTCCTAATGTTTCACAAAATCCACGCAGCAGAAGAGTTGGTGTCGTGGTTTTTAAGTTATTTATGGAGCAAAAAGCTTCTATGTGGTGTGAGATTATCTGCTTGTTTCATTTTACTTCATCTGGAGGTCTGCTCAAAGTGTGGCGTAGTCTTGCTTGGTCAGTTCTGATCTGTTGTCGAACCTGCAATTTCCTCTTGGAAAACTCGTCAATGTTAATGTGCAAAAACTGATAAAAACTATTTTTAATCAAAACAGCCAAACACCAGTTTGACTAAATGCAGATATCTGTTTTGCAAAGGACTTTTAATTTTTTCCAGGCTTTCAGCTGCATCTCATGGTCTTCATTAGCAGGTAACATTCGGGATGATTTTATTCATGCTGTCAATCAAACTAATAATAGATGAGGACATAAAATCTCTCCACATGTATGTTGTACCTGTACTCTGGATCTCCGATGTGTGCAGACCATCAGGTAGCGCCGCAGGATCGCCAGTCCCGGTGTTAGCTTGCTAACAGTTAACGTACCAGAGACTTGACAGACGCGCCATGGCTCGAGAGATCTCTTGTTGTTGACTCCATTAGGACGGCCGTTCTGCTTCTTTACCATGTTCATTACAGTGAGCACTCGGAGGCAGTTTTATTGAGGGGTGGTGAGGTTAAATTAGCTCCACTCACTGCTTTTATGTACATTATACAGATGAATATAAATGGGTTTATTTGCAACGTTGGTACCGCGGCTGCTGGTTGTGTTGTGTTGCTGTTGGCCTGTTTCTGCGCCAGCTTCATATTTTGTATAAACCAAACAGAAGGAAACTCGATCTTGATCGTGGAAACTGAAAGCGTCGGCCGCAGAAAGTGCTGGAAAGTAATGAGCGCCTGGTCGGGTGTCAAATAAGAGGATTACCTCGCTTAGGCTTTCAGAAGATAGTGGATATCTGTGCCGCCATTCGGCGGCGCCGCCTGAACCCCGACCTTTCACAGACGGAGGGGGCGGGCTGCCGTGGCGTGACCCCTCCCGCGCGTCCGTCAGGGAACTGGACATTTCCACTGTTCAAGGAAAAACAACCCTGATCTCATTCATATGGAAAAATTTGATCCTAACCTTTCAGCCGGGCGCTTAATCAAGACGAGTCCAGATTATCTCTGTGTAATCACCTCAGCAGGTCCGCTCAACACAGCCACGACTGTGATCCATCTAATCTGTCAGAATTAAATGAGATCCATCACAGATCTGGGATAATGGCCTCTGCAGATTGTGTGCAAAACGTAATAATAATTCAGCTCTGATTTTTATTATTCATGTTGAGAGCAAGAGCGAAAGCTCGAGGCTCTGGATGAGATTCAGCTGCTGCTGCTGCTTTAAAGGAGTGACCGCTGAACCAGCCAAGCCGCCAGTCTGCTGGAACTGGATCAGATCTTATACACAATATATGCTGTTGGCAGGCAGCAGAACCGCTCAGCAGCCGACCGACCGGTTGAGCGCAGCCTCTGAGACCAACGGGAATAACATGACAGACCAAGGAGAACTACAGACTTTATGATGGAAACATTGATCTAATATAACAAAGCTAACACAGCTAACACTGAGGATCCAGTTGGTTTGGAGCTAGTGCGCACAGAAGCAATCTAACATAATATGGACCTAGATATCGCTTAGTTTTGAATAGAGCTAATGTAGCTAAATGCTAACATGGTATTCGGTTCAGAGGCCGGGTTCAGAGGCCGGGTTCAGAGGTTGGGTTCATGAGGTTGGGTTCAGAGGCCGGGTTCAGAGGTTGCCCAGAGGCCGGGTTCAGAGGCCGGGTTCAGAGGTTGCCAGAGGCCGGGTTCAGAGGCCGGGTTCAGGAGGTTGTCTAGAGGCCTGGTTCAGAGGTTGTCTCAGAAGCCGGGTTCAGAGGCCGGGTTCAGAAGCCGGGTTCAGAGGCCTGGTTCAGAAGCCGGTTCAGAAGCCGGTTCAGAGGCCGGGTTCAGAAGCCGGGTTCAGAGGCCGGGTTCAGAAGCCGGGTTCAGAGGCCGGTTCAGAGGCCGTGGTTCAGAGGCCGAGAAGTCCGGTCGCTTGGCTATGACGCTGAATCACAAATGCTTTATGAACAAACTGAATCTATAGATAAATGTACTCTGCTGCATTCAAAGACTCACTAACATCTCTATATCAATAATTTTGCCAAGGTCATGTTGATCCTCGGACATACATGTTACCACACTGCTGAAGTGTCCTTGAACACACCGCAGGACGGACAAAGTTGAATGTTTGTAATCTGTTGTTTCATCGCTGCGGTCAAAGGTTAAAGTTTCTCTTTAACGCAAGCTAAAAGCTAGCGCGGCATGCTCCTTAATCAGCCTTTCTAAACTTCGCCGCGACAGTCGCCGCCTCAGAAACAAATGTTTTCAGAGAACACACACCCTCTCACACCAGTCTCTGTCAATAAGTGACATTTTCCATCACGCCGCTTCTCTTTAACATTAAGTCATAAACTAAATGCGCCGATGAATCGCACCAAAGCTATGGCTCCTCTCACTTGATTTTTGCTTGACATCTCGCAGAGAGTCTCGAGGTTTTAAAGTTTAAACACAGACGTGTGCCTGCCTCGGTTCACTTTCTGAATATTTTAAAGAGGAACTTCACAGGAGACAGATGAAGGTGAGAGGCTGCTGCCACCCAGATTAAACAGAAAGCATTAAAACCGCGTTAACACCGACTCTGCCTCTGCACTCAGGTGTGATGGTTTTAATCTGAGGCCGATTTCCAGATAGCTCAGCCTTGTCAGTTCCACTCCGCGCATCTTTAAACATCCGAGCACCTGCATGCCATAAAGAAGTTTTAATTAGGGCCAAAACTTAATGTTCCTCTTCTTCTTCATGAAACAAGGAGACAGTGGAGACTGGGGACTTGGCCCAAAGACAGTAAGATAAAAGCAGCGCTTGCGAGGCATTCAAAGAGCTCTGTTACGATGAATCACCAAACGAGCCTCAGTAGCGCCACTCAGCTTGACGCAGGCGCTTCACACCGCATCGACTGTCCGGGATTATTATCTCAGCCGACAGGACGCTTCCACAAACATCAGCTCAGCTCACACCTCTGTTCGCGCTGTGCTAAATCAGTCGGCTAGATCCGATCTCATTGTTCTCGTAGAGCCGAGCAAAAGCGCCCTCAGCTGGGATTCTGGAACAAACTTTCAACGCCGCTCGCCACCTCCTGATGAGTCTGTGTGTTCTGCTTAACCCTCGTTAAGTAGAGACACGAGCAACCTTCCATCACAAAGTCAACCTGGTCCGGCTGGCTGGAGAGCCCAGTTCTGTTATGTTCTAACAGCTAATTCAGTTAGCATCAGTTAATTAGCGTTTAACTACTTTAACAAGTGGTCAGGCTAAAGCTAAAGACATCAGAGGGAAAACCAGCAAATATATTCTGTATAAAATCTGATCCATCGCCGATGTGTTGTTATGACACCTGTGGGTCGCTAAGGACACCTGTGGGTCAAGTATGACACCTGTGGGTCGTTGATCACCCTGCTCTGTGATTGGTTAGGGTCACATGGTGTAGATGTTTGAGAGGTGATTTAGGACTGCAGTATGCAGCTCACAGATTAACAAAAATGGTTTCCGATGATTTTTCCACACCTGCACTCAGGTGAACTTGGTCGACACCAGAAACTAAAGAAACTAAGTAAGTCCAGCTGTCCAAGGTACAGTAACGGATAAATAAGCAGGGTTTTTCATCCCCACAATAAATGCAGGTACAGACTTTACATTTTAATCACAGTCCAACAGAATTCGTTAGAAAGCTTTTTGTCATATTTTCATATTTTTATTGATTCGTCCACAGCGCTTCTTCCTTCTCCTCCTCCGAGATCCTCAGAGAGATCTGTCCATCAGTCCAGAAAGTACGCCACTGCAGGAGAAAAATATAATAAAGTTTTGAAGAGACTGCAAGCTTTATCGTCTGGCGAGCTGCTGTCATTCACATGTGAGTGACAAAGGAGGCGGTGTGGATCGGTTTCCAGAGGGACTGAGGGTTCAGGAGAACGCTGCTGCTGCCGTCAGGCAAAACCAGGTGGAAACAAAGTTAAAAGCTCCTCTGCTCTCTAAATCCTCTTCTTCCCTCACCTCCTCCTTCATCACAATCGCCTTCTCCACCTCTTCTTTCTTCCTCTTCAGACTCAGAATAACACGGGACTACAGAGCAATACAAAAGAGAATAGGAGCGCAGCTTTAACTCCTTTTAGGAAATAAGCAGAAGAATCAGTTCAATAATATGTACAATAATTACATGTAATGCAATTACATAATAACAATGTAATTCTAAAAAGACTAGTCTTTACAAAAAATGTGTTGTGGATATCGATTGAGGTTTATAGCAGGTAATGCAATGTAACTGCACCCCACAATATGCACAGCAGCCAAGAACACGCTGGACCGAACAGAACCTTCTGAACCAGCAGTGTCCAGTCTAACAGTGAACACAGCAACAGAACCTCTGAACCAGCAGTGTCCAGTCTAACAGTGAACACAGCAACAGAACTCTCTGAACCAGCAGTGTCCAGTCTAACAGTGAACACAGCAACAGAACTCTGAACCAGCAGTGTCCAGTCTAACAGTGAACACAGCAACAGAATCCTCTGGAACCAGCAGTAACCAGGTCTAACAGTGAACACAGCAACAGAACCTCTGAACCAGCAGTGTCCAGTCTAACAGTGAACACAGCAACAGAACCTGAACCAGCAGTGTCCAGTTCAACAGTGAACACAGCAACAGAACCTCTGAACCAGCAGTGTCCAGCCCAACAGTGAACACAGTAACAGAACCTCTGAACCAGCAGTGTCCAGTCTAACAGTGAACACAGCAACAGAACCCCTGGAACCAGCAGTGTCCAGCCCAACAGAGAACACAGCAACAGAACCCTGGAACCAGCAGTGTCCAGTCTAACAAAGTGAACACAGTAACAGAACCTCTGAACCAGCAGTGTCCAGTCTAACAGTGAACACAGCAACAGTAAGCATGTTAGCAGCTAACTTGGAGGGAAAACTAATTGTTCATAACATTAGCTAATGTTAGCAGTTAGCTACATTAGTACTAGCTCCAAACCAACTGGGATCCTCAGTGTTAGCTGTGTTAGCTTTTATTATATTAGCTTTAGCTCCTCCTGCTACTTATCAATGTGTTTCCATCATAAAGTCTGTAAGTCACCTCGAACTGTAACGTTATTCTGTTGGTCTCAGAGGTCTAACCTGGTCCAGTCCAGCTGTTGAGTCTCAATTTCTGTTAGCATGCTAACAGTAGATTCAGTTAGCAGCAGCTAATAGCTGTTAGCTACTTTAGTTAAGTTAAGGTTAAGTTAAAGAGTATGCGACTTTTTCTCATTGTTGGTTGGATTTTAAAGTCACTTGAAAACATTTGGAAACGGACCAGTGGTCACATTTGTATTCAGGTGGTCGGGTTTGAACACTGCAGGAATTAAAGACAAAAAGAAGAAGTGGAGAGCTTTGAGGAGCTGCATGTGTCATTCTCCTGACTCTTTCATCCAGAATACTAAAGAGTTTGAGAGAGCTGAAGCATGACAGGCTGAACTGGAGATCACGCCTGTCTGCACAACACATTCATATCACAAGAATTAGTCAGCACAGTGTCGAGTCAGTTACCGAGTCCTGATCTCAACCATTTACTTTTTCAGTCTGTGAGGACGTGTGGATGTCTTCCTCTGTGTGCTGCACGTACACAATGATTCATAATGTTCCTTTTTTAAATCACATTTCCACTCAGCCTCGCGAGTAGATTTCTGTTTCCGTCTGCATAAGCCTCTTCTGTAATTGTCCAGGTTAGAGCGGCTCTGCAGGTCTCCTGACTTGCAGATAAAATGTTTACTGCCTGAGCCGATGCTAACGCTAACAGAATAATTGTCATGTTTTCAATGCAGGAAGTCCAAACCCAATTTATCTGTGTGTGTGAACAGAACCCACAGGAAGCCAGCGCATTTCAAAACAGACACATTCAGCTTATAATAGGACAGAAAATGAAACACTGACTTCATCGCATCGACAAGCAGCGCTACAAATATATACACATATGATGGCCGATCTATCCGGCTTTGACTCCAATCTGTCAGTCATCAACAACGCCCTGCATGTCACTATGGAGCATGGCGTAGCACCTGCCATCAAAGTGACATGGAGGAGGCTGTGATGGATGAACGGTCCAACAGCAGACTAAAAGTCAACACTAGCTTCTTTTGAAACAGAATAATGATCCTGTTCCACCATAAACAGAGTTTAAATCTGACTGACTTGTAATCAGGTGAATGGTGTTTCTGTCATTCGTAGGCCTGTAGCTGCTGTTAGCTAATGTTAGCTCAGTTTGGAACACTGGGCGAGCTGGTATGCCAGAACCGAGCCAGCCAGCATGAGGTTACTTTATCATTGGTCATGTTAGTGGCTGTACTCGGTGTGGTCAGCAAATGGCAACACATATCCACTCAGGTAGTGTTTTGCTAACTGTGAAATTAGCGAGCATTAAGCCAAAGTTAACCAGCGATGTTGCATGTTTCAGCTCACAAATTAACCTGTAAGACGGACAATTTACAGCCAGATTCAGCCTCGAGATCCAGCTAAAACCACAGTATGCTAATATTTCTGGACACTTCAGAGTACGTTAGCTTGACTTTGGACTCTGTGTTGTAGTGGGTGTCGGTTGTTTCTAAGCTCACATTAGTTTGTGTTGCTCGCTGTCGGTTAGCAAAGAAGATTTGGACGAGTGGACCATGTACCCGGGCTCAGCAGCCTCTACAGACATGATGGCAGAGGAGAAGAGAGGAGCTGCTGCTGTGTCTGTTGGTGACCTGGTTGATGTTTGCTGTTAGCAAAGTTGTCGCGGCACGGGTGGAGGTGGACACGTGGTGCACAGGTGGAACATTACAGGCATACAGTGTGGATATAGGAAAGGTTGAGGAGCTGGCAGACAGACAGCCGTGTGTTGGCCACGTTTGCTCACTCATGCCAAGCAAACCTTCTCCATGTTGAGAACAATGGGAGAAATGCATAGCATGTGTTCATTAGCATATCTGCAGATATTCAGCTGTGGCCCCTTTCAATCAGTTTGATAAACGCTGGCCAACTGCAGGAAGCACAAAGCATGTCACATAGCCCTCTGCAACATCTGAAATACTCAGGATAACAAACACATTTAAAGTCATGAAGTCAACCTGATGTTTGTTTTTGTCCAATCTGTCCTCACTATTCTCCAATAATATATTTGCTGCTTTTCCTCTGATGTCCTAACGCTCATCACAGCATCTACAACAAGTGACCTTAACAGCTCACAGGGCAGGCCACGACCACAGGCACTTCTCAACGACCCACAGGTGACCTCAACGACTCACGGTGACTCCTTCACAACGACTCCACAGGTGACCTGAAAGACCTTCTCAGCCTGGACTCTCTGTGAGTTACAGTTTATGATGGGTAGTTTTGACTAGCCACTTACAAAGCAGTATCACCACTTCCTGTTTTGGTGCTGATCTCAGATAAATTACTCTGCAGAATCAGCTAACATGCCTTCGTGATTCTTTGGGGATATTGAGCCACCGAACACATCTGATAAAAGATGATGGATTGTTTCTTAGCATAAATAAAAACATTATTGGAGCTTTCTTCTTCTTTTATCTTTATTTTGCAGCAGCGTATTCATTAGTGTGTTGATGCACCTGATACAACACCTCCAGCAGCAGAACATGATCCTGGATCCATAATAACGTGAGAGATAATGACTCTGTGTGCTCATTCACAGTCATTTGATTGATGTTTGGATGTCTGATCGTCCAGGTGTCAGTCAGTGTGGACATACTCGTAGCTGCTAATGCTCGCCTTTATTAGACCGTGATTAATTGCTCATCACGCTTCGCAACTCTCATCACGGATGTTTACTCCATGTTCTCCTCGCTCTCCAACACATTCAGCTTTTATTTACTCAACAAAAGAGAAGCTAACGCTTAATTCAGAGAGGAGGATTCAAATAAAACACACCGCCGGACGTGACGAGGGCGGACGACAAACACACTGTCAGATAAGTAAGAGCCTTTAAACTCAGACTGTGAACAATTCTCATGACCAGTCATTTAATTCAAACAGAGACCTAAAGAGCCCAAATAAAAGCATCAGCATCTACCTTCAAGTGAACACGAACAGAACCTCTGAACCAGCAGTGTCCAGTCTAACAGTGAACACAGCAACACAACCTCTGAACCAGCAGTGTCCAGCTAACAGTGAACACAGCAACAGAACCTTCTGAACCAGCAGTGTCCAGCCTAACAGTGAACACAGCAACATGAACCTCTGAACCAGCAGTGTTCAGCCTAACAGTGAACACAGCAACAGAACCTCTGGAACCAGCAAAAAGTGTCCAGTCTAACAGTGAACACAGTAACAGAAACTTGAACCAGCAGTGTCCAGTCTAACAGTGAAATACAGCAACAGAACCTCTGAACCAGCAGTGTCCAGTCTAACAGTGAACATACAGCAACAGAACCTCTGAACCAGCAGTGTCCAGTCTAACAGAACACAGCAACAGAACCTCTCTGAACCAGCAGTGTTCAGTTCAACAGTGAACACAGCAACAGAACCTCTGAACCAGCAGTGTCCAGTCTAACAGTGAACACAGCAACAGGAATCCCTCTGAACCAGCAGTGTCCAGTCTAACAGTGAACACAGCAACAGAACCTCTGAACCAGCAGTGTCTCAGTCTAACAGTGAACACAGTAACAGAACCTGTGGGTCACCTGTGGGTCGCAGCCTGCCCTCATGTGTGAGTTGTTCAGGATGTTGTGGGTGGTTGTTGAGTAGTTACAAAGTTGCTTTGTGGTGAAATATATCAGCCCCCTGTAAGACAGATCAGAGGGCTAAATGAACCTAATGAAAGCATGTTTTATTCAGGGCACAGGTGATTAATTAGAGGTAATAAATGAAGTAATTTTAGGATATAAATGAGTGAATTAAGGGAACAAACAGGTATATTGACGAACAAAGGGAAGTCATTTATCTCAGCAGGCTGCACATGTTTATCAATACAACATATTTCCTGTATTTTCTGCAGTTTATTTTGCACACATTGAAAATGTGCATAGAAACGCAGCATGGAAACGCAGAAACACGCCTGCAGCTCACAAACAGCACAGTAGCACAGCAGCTTTCATGTCGGGAATATCTAAAGGGATGCAAGGTCAGAGGAAATAGCCTTCATTATGTCGCTAACTGAGTCCATATTTCTTTTCTTCCAGATGAAATAGAAGATATATAAATATACACTCACAGATATTCAGCAGCATGAGCATTCAGCTCAGGAAACAGAGCCATGGAGGAAGGCTGATACACAAACAGGAAAGAAAAAGAGGCGGCAGGGTGACATGATTCAACTTTTCCCGGCGTGTCGAGGTGAGGCTGCTTTAATAAAGAAGGTCGACTCCGCGATAAAGAAACAAACACGTGAAACAGAAACTTTGCAGCATTGCAATGTGGGTAGAATATGCAAATGAGTACGTTTCACATCCTCTGTGTTGCCTTCATGGTGCTCGCTGTTGTTTGAATGATCAGCTTTCCGCCGCCCACAGACAGTCGCATGGAGACGTGGTCGCTTCTCTCACCGCTCCCAGAACACCCGTACAACCGCTGGGAGGAGCGGCCAGGGACGATTTCGTTGAGTCAGGATTTAAGAAATCAGAAGAATGGAGGAGGAAAAGGCCGAAAGACTGTCTAAAACCTGGACGTAGTCTCTGTGACGTCCCCACAGACTGCCTAAACCTGATCGAGTCTCCGTGACGCCCCGCAGACTGCTCCAAAACCCGGGACGTAGCCCGTGACGCCCCCGCAGACTGCTCCAAACCTGACGAAGTCTCTGTGACGCCCTCAGACTGCCTAAAATTTGTCGTAGTTCCGACGCCCCCGCAGACTGTCCTAAACCTGGACATAGTCTCTGTGACGTCCCCGCAGACTGTCAAAAACCTGGACGTAGTCTCCGTGATGTCCCCACAGACTGTCTAAACCTGGATGTGTCTCAGGACGCCTCCACAGACTGTCTAAACCTGGATCGTAGTCTCCGTGACGTCCCCGCAGACTGTCTAAAACCTGGACGTAGTCTCTGTGACATCTCCACAGACTGTATAAAATCCCGGACGTAGTCTCCGTGGATGTCCCCGCAGACCGTCTAAAACCTGACGAAGTTCCCGTGACATCCCCGGGCAGACTGTCTAAAACCTGGATGTAGTTCCCAGGAGAGACTGACTCACTGGAGCCAGCCTCAAGTGGATGTTAGAGTAACTGCAGTTTGTGTTTCACTCACAGACACGGAGGATGATGATTAACCCTGGAGCCACTTTCATTTCATATTTTTTAATTTAACCTTATTTAACAGGTCAGACATTAAGAACAATTTATTATCCACAATGACAGTCCACCAAGTTAAAGAGACTTAAGAACAATAAGATCAAACGACACAAAACAATTACACATCGGTCAAAACCTTCATCAGTGCACCTGAAAAAGTAACAGACCTAGACCTCTGCGGTCCAATCAATCACCCGCGACTACAAACGCACTAACAGCACCGCTCCAGTTCTGGCACGACACTGACTCGCCTCCACATCAGCATTCCCCCAGCTAACAAACTGAGCTAACATTAGCTAACAGCAGCCAAGCAGCTGGCAGCTTATCACTGTCCATCAGGAAACTCTGTAAATCAGAGAGTTTCTTTAAATTCTCCTGATGGTGCTTCACAGTCAGTCTGATAACTGCTGCCTTCCACCCAAACTTCTCCCTCCTCCTCTCTGGTGGAGGTGGGAGGTGATGAAGGAGGAGGTGGATGTTTTATCTCAGATGAAAGCCACATGTCGAGCAGCAGCTGACCACTTTTCTTATTCCCTTTCAAGCTCCAGAATCAGGTGAAATCATCTGCGCTCTGATTGGCTGACTCTCTTTTGTTTTTTAAGAAAATCAGATTTTTATGTTTTTTTTTTCAGCATCTCTTTGTTTGAGTGACGGACGGAAGCTCTCTCCTCTCATCCTCCTCTTCCTCCCCTCCTCCTCTTCTGTCGATCATGGGTTTGCATCTGTGTCATCATTAGTATCATAACCCCTGTAAATATGCATCTTCCTCCAGTGTTTCGACTGACATACATTATGGATGCTCTCCGGGCCCTCCTCCTCCTCCTCCTCCTCCTCCTCCTCTTCCTCCTCCTCCTCCTCGTTTCACCACCTCATGACAAATGCAGTTTTTTCCTCTCTCTGTTTCTCCCACAGTCCAATCACGGTGCTTCACTGCCATCAAGTGTCTGCAAACCCTGAAGCAGCTGCTTCAGTCTCAGATGTTGTCTTCAGATCCACCTCTGTACTTGGATACTTCCTGACTGCTCCATTCATCTGAAGTAACAGGAGTACAGTACTGCTGTACTCAGTCACCATCGCTAATCAATACACAACCATTAATCAACCACACCAACATTCAGACAACGTTAGACAACCCTATCATACTTAACAGTAGTCAGTGTTTCTGTAGCGCTACAGAACGCTCAAAAACATACAAAATACAAAACAGAAGTGAGCGTTATAAGCAAAACGCTTAGCTAACATACAAACACTTGTTAACTAGCTAGTCAATCTATATCAACTGATAGCTAGCTACCTTATACTAACTAGCTAGCTAATTACCATCAGCGCTGTTGTTACAAGTGTTTTAGCTAACATTAGCTGTCAGAAGTTACTAGCCTGCTAATGATTGATATAGATTAGTTAGCTAGTGCTACGCCTGCTGCTGATGTGTGACGGCCATTTTTCTGGCTGTTACCATAGTAACTACCTGGTTCACTGATTCATACGTGATACAAAGCAGCTAACGGCTAGTGGCTAGTAGATTTTTTTCTTTCTTTCTGGGTTATATTGATGCTGACAGCAGCTTCACAGGTTTACATGGAAACAGTTTATCACATTTGTTGTTGGAAATGTTAAAGTTTGTCAGTGAGCTGACGCTGACGCCCTTATCTCGTGTTAAACATGACACGCCATGTTTTTAAAGGACAGCGCAGGAGCTTTAGTTCACTTCAAACTGGTAATAATATATATATATATGTATATATGTATTATATTATATTATATTATATTATATTATATTATATTAGTTTATTTTGGAACATTCTGTCAACGTTACAGAAACACTAGCTAAGTGTTAAGTGTGATAAGGTTGTCTGATGATCAGAGACAAATAACGTGATCTTGTTCCCATCATGCCTCTGTGTGAGCATTAGAATATGATTTCAGGCTTACTCATTTGTTTTTTGTTGTCGTTGAGTTTTTCCTGCTTCCTGTGCGCTGTAAACATAAATCACGGCGAAATGAGCCCGAGCTATATAAATGTCAGATAGACAGCGGAGCTCATAAACCTCTAATTTGATCTTTATTCATCCGGGACACGGCATGAATAAAAGCTCACCTAGTAAATCATCATTTTCTGCTTTCTGTCAACACAGCTGAGAGAAGAGAGAGACACACATCCATCCATCTGTCTGCACAAGCCCCGCCTCCTGCTGCTCGTTACACAGCTCCGCTTACGATTGGCTGGTTCAGCCCCCAAACTCGTTAAGTGCACAGGTTCAAGTATTCCTCAGTTTTTGTCATTAATGATGATTTATCACGCACTTTGAAAATGATTTATGACCAATTAATTACATTTGAGATTACAAAAGTTTTTCAATGTGTCAATTAATGAGTCTGGTTAATTATTCTGTCTTTAAATGGCAAGAAATACACATCACATCCTCCTCCTCTTCCTCCTTTTCTTTCTTCTCTTTCACCTCCTCCTCTGTCCTCTTGTCTTCTTCTCTTCTTTTTGTCTGAAGGGTTAACAGCCGATAGAGTAGATCAGCTCTGACTGATGGAGTTTCACTTCGACATCTGCTGGTTAACCGACAGAACTGGGTAAATGAGACAGATGAAGACTCAATACAGAGAGACATTGCTGTGACTGAACACACGCCAAATTCCGACGTCTGTGACCTCCTGTTGATCCACATCGACCTGTGATCGTGAACGTGTGTCTCTGTCATTCGCATTTTGCCTGTTCTCACACTATGCAACTTTAAATTCGGCCCGGAGAAGTACGCAACGCTTTTGCGCACTAAGTCACACACCACCAACTATTTCACTGACGGTGAAACCGACCATATTTATGGAGAAAATGTTTTTCCCTCTGATGTCCTCCGGCTGCTCCGCCTCAACTCTCTGTGATTTACAGAGTTTATGATGGACAGTGAAGTAAACTGCTGACAGCTGTAGCTGCTGTTAGCTCATGTTAGCTCAGTTTGTTAGCTGCTGTTAGCTCATGTTAGCTCAGCTTGTTAGCTGCTGTTAGCTCAGTTTGTTAGCTGCTGTTAGCTAAAGTTAGCTCACTTTGTTAGCTGCTGTTAGCTCAGTTTGTTAGCTGCTGTTAGCTCAGTTTGTTAGCTGCTGTTAGTTAGCTCAGTTTGTTAGCTGCTGTTAGCTAAAGTTAGCTTACTTTGTTAGCTGCTGTTAGCTCATGTTAGCTCAGTTTGGTAGCTGCTGTTAGCTCATGTTAGCTCAGTTGTGGGGAGAGCCAGTGTCTGACTAGAACGCGAACTGGGGAATATATAAGTTTGTATCATGGATCACATTAGCTGTTGAACTCACCAGATCAGCCCAGAGAGTCTGGATTAGTTAGCTGACGTTATCTATGTTCATGACCCAAGATGCTGGCTAACACTAGCCTGATAGCTAATGTAGCAAAACCCAAACATGACAATATATGACATGTTTTACAGTAACGTTAGCTCATGTTGCTCACTGTCTGTTAGCAGAGCAGATTTGGACCAGAGCTGGGCAAGCATTAGCAATGTAACCAGGCTCAGCAGCTTCTATGGACAGAGCGTGAAGAGGACGCTGACGGAGGAAGCTAAGCAGAGAACAGGGTGATATCTCAAGTGCAGAGAAAGTTTCCCACAAAGACAAAGTGACTTCACATTTTGTTTTTGCATATGTTCAGCGTACATAAAGTTGCAGAGCTTTATCAACTTTTTAAGGGGGAACTTTTCTTCCTTAAGCCGTCTCTAATCTCAGATGACTAATTTAACAGTAAGCGAACAGGCAGAATGTGACTGCCGGCGTTGAAAAGAGGATAAAGAAAGTTGAATTCTTCCTCGGCCATCAGCGCCGCTCCTCCTGACCTGCGCCATGTTTGTGCTCGCAGGGCATTTGTTCTGCTTGTCAAAGTCAGCATCCAATTGGGTGAAGGCCGTATTAAAGAGATCAGTGTATTTGCATGTCTCCACAATGGCTGCTCCGCTCGTTTCTCTTTGTGAATATAAAGTAGACAGAACTTAAAGCTGAGAGGTTTCATTACCGAGTCTATCGCAGCCGTGCAGTTCCTGCCACACAAATTAAATTGTGCCACTTTGTTGAACACCGACCGACTTCATAACTGTGGTTTCATCTCGGCCGTCAGCGCGCACCAACTTTAAACACCAACCACAAAAATGTCATTTACATTTTTACATGTATTTAATCTGACACCAGAAGAGGCGATACTTTACTTCTCACCAGAGTTTCAGGTTATTTTAGGAGTCTTTAGGAGTTTTAGACAGTCTGTAGGGACATCACAGAGACTATGTCCAGGTTTTAGACAGTCTGCGGGGACGTCATGGAGACTACGTCCAGGTTTTAGACAGTCTGCGGGGACAGAAAGACCGGACCTGACTTTTTGTCTTTGTGGTCTGTGTCACGTTTACTGTCCTCCATGTTTGTTTGTGTGTTTATGATATCACATGATATTTACAGTCACAGCGCACAGCTCTGACATGATGACATCACATTAACATGTTAATGTTTTCTGTCCGCAGGGATCTTTAAGACTTTAAAGCTGCATGACAAACAGAAAGACGAGCTCCTGCCAGCCAATCAGGACCTCCAGATGTTTGTTGAAGTTAAAGATCCTGATGACCAGGTTTGTCCCTCAGAGTCCAGAGTCCACTTTGTTGGTGTCAAACTGCACCTGTTGTGTCTCCGTCCTCTCTGTGTCTCTCTGTGTCGACATGTATGACAGTATGACATTATTATTGACACTGTAGCAGCACAGAGACTTCAACAAAGTTAGTCAAAGGCAGGCTTGAGGTTGCCAAGCAACCAGGGTCAGCTGCAGGTCAGAGTAATTAACTGCAGCTGTGCTCTGTCTGTGTGAGTGACTGCTAAGAGACACAGAAAGTCTCTAAATGAACCCCCTCCAACTAGTGGACACTAATGCCAAACGGTAGGTCGTATCAAAAAGCCCAAATGACCGTGAGCATCCTCATCTTGTCGACCATTTGAATGCAGAATTTCAGTGTGTAAAGTTAAAAAATGTGACCTGGGGAGAGAGAGAAAGAACAGGTGCCCCGTGCTCCTTTGGGAAATTTCTCCTCTCCAGTTTACATGGGAGTAGATGGGGCTGTCGGTGGGTGATCCTGGCGCATCAGTGCGTCTCCCGCCAAAACTATAAGTCTGACAGCTTCAGCAGTGATATCGCTGCGTAGCCCACGAATTTTCCTACGTTTCTATGTAGAAATTATTTCTGTAGAGTGACATTTGTGGCCACGAGAGCCGTTTGCAAATGTATTTTCTGACAAATGTTTCTCTCCCTCTGGAACATTCTACCAGTACACGCCCATTGTAAACTTCACAGCACACCATTCCCGGCCGAGCCGGTCGATTTGAGACCTTTATGTGTATGTGTGTATGTTCCTGGAATACGGTATATCAGTATGAACAGTGGTAACAGACTGCACTGGTCTTTTGTTAGATCAGCTCTTTTCAGACTCCGTGCTCGATGATCCTCTCTGTGTATCTGATCATCTTTAAGAACTCTTTAAAGTTTTGTCACTTTAAGAAACTTTGTCCGCCTCAGCTCCATCTGAAGTTTATTTGAATAAAAACAGAAGATTTGGAGTCTCAAACAGATTTAATATGAAAATAAAGTTTTATTTACAACGTGCTGTCTGCTCTGCTTCAGGTGAATCCTCGTCAGTACACTTTGGACCTACAACAAGAGAAACACACAATAGACGTTGAAGAAAAGTTAAAGACCCCCCGACCCCATCCCGACACTCATAGGATCAGAACCAGTTCTGGTCACCTGGAGAAGGCTGATACAGAGAGGAGTCCGAGCAGGAACTCGAGGCCGTAGAAGCAGAGCAGGACGGCGCTGAGGATGAACTCCAGCCTCAGGACGAAGGTCTGCAGCAGCAGGTAATAAACGGCGAGCGCCGTACACGGGAAGAGGATGAAGAGCGACACGCAGGACGCCAGAGAGCGCTCACACAGGTTCCCCTTCCAACCTGAACACACACACACACACACACACGAGGTCATGTGACAGTGTGGATTCTGTGATGAACCTGTCCACATGTGCTCAGGTGTTTTAAACCGACAATGGCTGCTCATGTGTTCAGTCTGTGAGTGAGTGAGCGAAATATCTCCCCTGTATCACCTCCAGAGTCCGAGCTCTGTCCACACGGTGGCAGCAAAGAACCAAACAGGACAACAAGTGTGTGTTATGTCTGTGTGTGTGTGTGTGTGTGTGAGTCACCGTAAAAGATCCGGAGCGTCTCCAGTCCGAGGAAGAGCACCAGCAGAACCAGATCCAGAACCAGATTATCAGACGGATACGGGAGTAAAACTCCTGCACGGAGACACAAACCACAGAAGAAGAAAGTGTGTGACCTTTGACCTCCGTCAGCTGCCTGCACCATCAAAGATTTCAAGTTTGAATCAAACGAAGATTTTTGTGTTTTCATCATTTAAATGTTGAACTGAACACACACACACACACACACACACACACACACACACACACACACACACACACACAGTGGCTGTAGTACCAGCGTTGGTCCAGCAGGTGTCAGCAGTGTCTCCCTCTCACCTTTATAAATGAACATCAGGATCTCGGCCAGGTAAAACGCTGCAAAGTACCAACTGTTGAGGACGAGGAGGACCTGCAGAGGAGTGGACGAAAGCTGAGGACGCCTGCAGTCAAGGACAACACAGATAACACACACACACACACACACACACACACACACACACACACACACACAGTCTCATTTGTAGGATACGATTGGTTGACTCCCTGCAGACAAAGAAAACACACAGCTGTTAGCAACAAAGTGATGAATGTTGAATATTATTATAAAGTATATTTGATCAGTATTCAAAGCAGTTCATGAAGCAGTTCATGAAATAAATCCAATGATCGCCATCATGAACGTATTATTATACATTATTACATTCATATATTACATCTGATCATGTGAGTCAGACTGATCGTCATTAAGTTTCTTTAGTGGCAGAAAAATCTTTTTTTCATTTGTCCAAAACATAAAAACTCTTCAGTTAATAATTATTTTACTATGCTGATGAAGTAAAGCAGGAAATCATCACGTTTATAAATAAGAATATTTAAATTATTATATTTAATTCAACATTTATGCTGGAAAAAACAAACAATAAAACAATTATCAAAATATTTTAAATTTTTACTGTAACAGTTTATTAATATAATATTTTATCAGGTCATCTGCTGACAATAAGTATGAAGCATGAAAAGACTCAAGTGAAGTACAAGTACCTCAAATGTGTACTCAGGTACTGTAGTAGATGTACTGTAGTAGATGTACTGTAGTACATGTACTGTAGTACAGTAGATGTACTGTAGTAGATGTACTGTAGTACAGTAGATGTACTGTAGTAGATGTACTGTAGTACATGTACTTGGTTACCTTCCAGTCGTGTCTGTTTGAACAAAGAGAACAAACTCATCGCGTGAGTGTTTATTTGTTCATGGACTGTTTTGGCGGGAACGTTGATGTTTTAAATGTTCGTCTAATAACGGTTTCTGAACGTTGAGCTAACATTAGCCTAACTGCTAACAGAGGTTCAGACCTCTCAGCCGGACTTCTTTTTCCCGCTCTTTGTTGGAGTCTCTCTGTTTACAGTGACCGTCGGCCTCTCAGATATTTAACGTGCAGACTGTGACGTAGTTTAACGTCTTCGTGTGACGTAGTTTTAATGTTTTAACGTGTTTGTGGATCAGAAAAAGGAGACTTACCAGGCGCCATGTTTGATTGCCATGGAAACAGCTTGGGAGGAAGTGCTTCTTCTTCTTCTTCTTCTTCTTCTTCTTCGTGTGCTTACAGCAGAGCGGATTTGACCTGCTGCCCTCTACAGGCTGTATGTGATACTACTACTGCTACTACTACTACTATCACTATTATTACTACTACTGTTACTGATACTGTTACATATACTATATATACTGTTTATGCTACCTGTGGTGGAAGAAGTACCCAGATCAGATGCAAGTAAAAGGTTTGCAGTGAACATTTTAAAGTAAAAGTACAAATAATTAACACCAAAATATACACTTATTAAAAGCACTAATTATTCAAAGCATTCATTATAATCTAATTATTATTTTTTTCCAAGTCTAGGAGGGAATTCAGAATCCTGAATTATGATCGTGTTGATAGATTTATTTAGTGTAGTGCACAGAATGTGTTAATGTGCTGAAAGAAGAGATTTATACTGCTGAAGTATCAATATTAAACATGTTTAATGTCAAGGTGATTACACTACGTGCGACAAAATGACATAAAAACAATAACAAACTGGAAATGTGGTGTAAATGAGAGGAAACGGGCCAAAGTGTTAAGAACTACAACACCCAGCATCCTCTTGCATCGCGCTGATTGGCCAGACTCGAGTGAGGGTTTACGTGGCATTGCTGTGTCGGCGCATGCTCAGTCGCGCTCTCCTCTCTGTCCCGGCAGGAAGATGGTGTCTGTCAGGATGAAGCCGTGCGTGCTGTCGGTGTTCCTCCTCCACCTTTGCTCCAGCTTCGTCTCCTCTCTGTACTTCCACATCGGAGAGACGGAGAAGAAATGTTTCATCGAGGAGATCCCGGACGAGACCATGATCATCGGTGAGTGTCAGCGGCGGGAAAAGAAGTCACAATGCTAATGCTAACGGCTAGCTCACCAACTTTAGCTAATCGGCTAACTGAGTTGAGAAAGTCCAAACGGACGGCTCGGTACCGAGAGTTCTGGACTGTACGGGTTTGTTTACGGCTCAGTAAAGAAACACACAGTGTGAGGTGGTTACAGACAAAAACAGCTGATCACATTTAAAGTTTCCTCAGCGGAAATCTTCAATAACAAGCAGCAAACACGGGAAGCTAACTGTGTTAGCAGCGCTAACGTGATATTTACCCTCCATGAAAGGAGCTAACACGCAACGATGGATATAAACACCGTGTGACGTCATGACGTCTGATTTCAGGCGTTAACGTACCTGTCTGTCCTCTCACAGCTCACCTGTCTGTCCTCTCACAGCTCACCTGTCTGTCCTCACACAGCTCACCTGTCTGTCCTCACAGACTGCTTCAGTGATTGTATGTAGTGAACAAACCACCTGCAGGATTCCTGCAGTGTGCTCACATGTTAACACACAGGTGTGTCTGATCACTCAGTTTGACATCCAGAGGATCTTTACCTGTGACGTTAACGTCAACATACCTGAACATACCTGAACATACCTGAACATACGTGCCCTTCTGTGCTCCCACATATCTGCTGACATGTTGCGAGTCTCAGACTGGATTCACACAGGATCCGTTTGTTCCATCCATTTCATTGAAGGTCGTCTGTTTCAGCTCGGCGTGTGGCCGAGGAGTTGACCCAGAGCCTGACGTCACACTCAGCGAGCCTGTGTGTGTGTGTGTGTGTGTGTGTGTATGCGCGCACGTGCGTGTGTGTGTGTGCTCTGACTTTGTGTAGTTCATGTTCAGCTTCTAAATCTGAGTCAGACATCCAGTGACAGTGAGCGAGATAAATCCAGCTAATCAGCAAATATAGACACGCCCACAGCGGCACACCTCAGCCCTGCTGCGACTGATCCTGTGTGAATGCAGGTACGCAGCAGAGGAGTCCTCACCTTGTCCCATCGTGTACGCGTTATTACATCACTCAGCTTCACGTGATATTCATGAGCTCCATATTTCCTGTGAAATAATCCCTCAGCTGTAAAGATCCAGTCCGAATGGCCCGGTCCAAACGGAGCAGGACAGTGTCACACCGGCACAACGAAACACACAACTCAGCCAGCGTTGAGTACAGCCAAAGGCTCTGAAGGTAGCAGAACGTGACTCACCTGTCTGTCTGTCTGTCTGTCTGTCTCTCTTCAGGTAACTATCGCACTCAGCTGTATGACAAACAGAGAGAAGAATACCTGCCGGCCACTCAGGGTCTGGGCATGTTTGTGGAAGTCAAAGATCCTGATGACAAGGTGAGGAGAGACTCAACATGTGTTATCATCATCATCATCATCATCATCATCACTGACTGTGTGTTGTTTGTGTCTCTGCAGGTGATTCTGTCCCGTCAGTACGGCTCGGAGGGAAGGTTCACCTTCACCTCACACACACCTGGAGAGCATCAGATCTGTCTGCACTCCAACTCCTCCAAGTTCTCGCTATTCGCCGGAGGCATGCTGGTGAGAGAGACAACACACACACACACACACACACACACACACATATATATGTAAAAAAGAGGAAGTAAACAGTCTCTGCTTCCTGTTTCATGTGCACTCGTTGCTCTTTCATCACTTCCTTCCTGGTGTCGTGTTGCAGAGGGTTCACCTGGACATCCAGGTGGGCGAACACGCCAACAACTACGCTGAGATTGCTGCCAAAGACAAACTGACGGAGCTGCAGCTGAGAGTCCGACAGCTGGTGGAGCAGGTGGACCAGATCCAGAAGGAGCAGAACTACCAGCGGGTCAGTCAGTGTGTGTGTGTGTTTGAATCAGGTCGGGTTCAGAGTCACAGCACCAGCGTGCTAACATGTCCGTCCTCTTTCAGTACCGCGAGGAGCGTTTCCGTCAGACCAGCGAGAGCACCAACCAGCGCGTCCTCTGGTGGTCCATCGTCCAGACGCTCATCCTGGTGGCCATCGGCATCTGGCAGATGAGACACCTGAAGAGCTTCTTCGAAGCCAAAAAACTGGTGTAACTGTTCTCCATGTGGAGTGTGTGTGTGTGTTTGTATGAGTGAGTGTGTGTTTGTATGAGTGTGTGTGTTTGGTCTCTACTGATTGATGCAGTACTGAGCGGCGGCGGTGGCGGACAAACTGCTGAAAGACGTGACGCAAAGAAAACCGGCTGCACGATTCGGCTCGTTAGATTCTGTTTGTTACTTCCTGTTTGTGTCGAGCGCTTCGCGTTCACGGTAAAATGTGACGTCTGTATTTATTTCACAGGATTCTTCTGAACATGTTCGTCCTGTCGACGCCAACAGGAAGTTTAAATCTTTGTGTTTTTGGTTAATTCTTCCTTTTTTCTTCTTCGTTGCTCACCGTGACGAGGACGTGTTACTGCAGAACGATGAATCATCTGTAAACGATCTAAAACATTTTCATCTGCAAGCTTCGATTTCGTACGTAACTCACCACGTGACGCTCAAACTGCTCCGGTGGTCGTGTTGCGTTTAGGAACACGAGTAGGTTAAAGTATTTGGAGCAATCATGCAACCTGAGCTGTCGTCACGTGAAGAAACTTGGTGTTGCTGCGGTTAAACTTCAGAACGTCAGGTCCAGTTATGATCCATAACTGGAGTGTTCACGCAGACGCTTCACGTTACATGAAGCCTTGCAGGACGAGTAAAAGCTCAAATCTTCTTCCAGATGAAATTAAACCAAATGTTAGTTTCTCTTCGTCAGGTTCTGGTTCTGGCTCGGTGTCGCTTTCCTCGTGAACAAGCATGCTCAAAATATTTTGATCATCATCCATCGACTGTCGTTTTTTAGATCTGTCGGTCTGAGTCTAGTTCCTGTAACTTGTTTAGATGGTGAAGCGTCCGTTACAGCTGCAGCCATCGATTGTTTTCCCGATGAATCGATTCGTTTGGTCAATAAAATATCGATCAGTGTTTTTGAGATGAACGATCTTTAATTAGTCACAGAGGACGACATGAACCAGGAAGTCTGTGATAAGTCGAACGTTTGCAGCTCCAGCGTTCGTTCATCCCCCAAACCCCCAAAAAGATCCACAAGAACCGAGCAGTGAAGCGCCAGGAGATCTGAACGTGAGCGTCTTCATCGTCAGACTTAGTTTCTTTTCGTTTCTTCCTTTCTTTCTGGTGGTTTGTGTTTTTCTGTTCTTCTGTTGCTGGAAGGTTTCAGGAATGTTTTCATGAGTTTAGACTTTGAATCAGGAGCTGGGATTTATTTTATTTTTAGAGATTCTGTCCATGTGAAATCTGTCTCTAAAATTGCACTCGAAATAAAGTTTTGTCACATTTGGTTTAAACGACTGACACTTTGTTTTATTCTTGATATTCACTGCTACCTGTAAAGTATCTGTATTATCAGGAATGTGTACTTTGAAGTATCAGGAGCAAGTATCAGACAAACAAACATAAAACTAAAGTAAAATATCAAAAATATCAAAAGTTCTAGTCGAGCTTTGCAGTGAAACATTTTTATTACAATCAAACACCTTCAGTGTGTTTCTATATACTGAGCCACATAGTTAACAGGGATGCTGCATCAATAATATAAATGGCATAATACTCAAAATAACAGTTTGATTGTTAATTCACAGATAATGTCTGTAATTTTACAGAATTTTGAAAATATTAAAACAAATACTGTAAAAAATGAGTTATTTGGAGTTTATTTTCCATAAATGTACAATTGTTATTTTACAGTGTTTATAATGAGCCTCATACTTTATTACAGATAACTGCTGTCATTTTACATGAACATACTGTATAAATAAAATAGTAGTATTTCTGTACCAAAATGAGAAATACCTGTAATTTGTTCATTTGTTTGGCTGTTAATTTATGAATATAAATGAGAGTTTTGTATAAAATAGATTTTAATACACTTAAAAACTACTGTAAAAATACGATTTATTTTATTTTCTATAATTAATGATTATAGATTAATTATCAGATAAGTTTAGTGATGTAAAAAAAAAAAAAACATAATATTTCCGTCCGCCCACTTCCGGTGTACTGTCCCTTTAATGTTTAAAAAAACGGCCGGAACCTTTGTTACAAGTAGCCGCGGTTGCCGCCCGTACTCATATTCTGGTCGGACAGCATTACAATCGGCTTCTGTTTGATTTTTTCCGGCGTTAAATTTGTTAAAATAAAAAAACTGACGAACTTTGATGATTTAATTTGTATTTCAGACGGTAACGGACACTCGGTGACACTCGGTAAACCTCGGTAAACCTCGGTAACGGTCGGTGACGCGGTTAAATGGTGTGAATGTTGAACCCGGAGCGGCGGACTGTGTGAACCGCTAACATGCTACGTGTACAGTAACGGTTACACACACACACACACACACACACACACACACACACACACACACACACTCACTCACAGGCGAACGGACATGGATCCGGATCAAACCGGCCACAGACGTGAGTTTACCGGTTAAATGTCTGAAAGCGGCGCGTGAGCTGTTTGTTAGCACAGTTAGCTCAGAGTTAGCATGGAGGACAGCAGCACGCTGACACACCGGAGCACTGACGGAGCACTGACGGAGGACTGACGGAGCACTGACGGAGCACTGACGGAGAGGCTCAGGCTGAACTTTGGAGGCTCTGCCGGTGTTTTCTGTTTGAACTGGACTGAACACCTGGACCTCTGGACCTGACCTGGACCTGATCTGGACCTGGACCTGGACCTGACCTGGACCTGGACCTGACCTGGACCCGGACCTGCACGGGCAGCTCTGAGGGTTGAAGATGATGTACTCCTCGCGCAGGAAGCCCGTCCTGTACTTCAAAGAGGAGCGGAGGTGAGCGTAACGTGACGTCGGCCTGTGACGCACAGATATGATGTCATAATAACTGATCATAGTGTCTGTCTGTTGACCTTTAAAGAGGTGACACGTCTAAAGTTCACCGAGGAGAGCCGTGAGTAAAACTGACCTGATGCCTGACGCTGGTTCTCAAGCTGTGGTCCGAGGACGCCCAGCTGCTCACACAGACCGAGGACACAAACCTCGACAACTTCCTGTCTTAAAGACACAGGCTGCGGTCGAACAGTCAAAACAAATACCTCCTAAGTCCTTTCCTAACCACTTTTCCTAAACACCTTTCCTAAACACCTTTCCTAAACACCTTTCCTTGACCTCGGAGGAAAACGTCACGAGGTCAAGGAAAGAAGTGAAGGAGAGGTCATAAGGAGTTAGGAGGAGGAGACTACGTCATGATGTGACAGCGAACGTTACTGACGTGATCTGTGGTAAAACTACAAAGTCCAGAAGATGGACTACATGTTTCATCAAGGCCAAGGAAAAGTGGTTAGGAGAAGTGGTTAGGAAAAGTGTTTAGGAAAGGACTTAGGTGGTTTTTATGTCAACCGAGTTTCTCCAAACCTGAACAAAAAGAGTTTTGTGTCTGTGAATGTGTTTTCTTGTTTCAGTCGTCCTGAACTGTTGACGTCTTTAGACTCTGACGTCTTTAGGCTCTGACGTCTTTAGGCTCTGACGTCTTTAGACTCTGACGTCTTTAGGCTCTGACGTCTTTAGGCTCTGACGTCTTTAGACTCGGTCTGTGAAGCTGTCGGCTGCTCTGAAGAGTTTTCACTGTTTGTCTGATGCTGCGTTCACGTCACGTCGCAGAGCGGAAAAAACAGACGCCGACATTTCAGATTTTCCCACCCTGTCTGTGTGACCTGAACGCAGCATCGTCCCTCGTTTGTGTCTCATCTAATCACTGAATTAATATTTGATGCTCTGATTATGTAACAGCTTCAGTGTGTTCACAGCTGTCTGCTCAGCATGTCGACTTCAGGTTCAATCTGAAATCAGAGCGTCTGTAAAATGATCGTTTGATGTGGAAACATCCTGAGATGTTCAGGAACGCCGTGAATCAGCTGACTGGAAGTATTCATTCATTTAAGACGACGACAGAGAACTGATCAGGAATCAATAAAAACATATTCTTCATATCTCAGACTGACCTGATGAACTCCGATCACTAATCAATCCACTTTGATTAACGATGAGTCTGTTTTTACAGTGACGGTAAAAAGACGACAGCTGGACAGTCAAACGTTGCTTCAGGAGGACGTTTAAAATCTGAGTCGATGTCTTTAAACGAGTGTGTGTGTGTGTGTGTGTGTGTGTGTGTGTGTGTGTGTGTGTTACATGAAGCACTAACAAGCGTTGATGCAGTGTTGATGTTTCTCTGCGTCATGTGTCCGTGTTCTTCTCATCTCCAGGTTCCTGTCGGGTCAATGTACGGTCTACAAGCTGTTCGGGCTCTGCATGGTGCTGCTGCTCGTCTCTCTGTTCTGGCTGCAGCTCAGCTGTTCAGGCGACATGTTGGCCTCGCCGCGTGAAGACGGACGGCCCGGCCAGCAGCAGCCGCAGCCGGCGCTGCCGCAGCCGCCATGCCCAGCTGACGGTCAGGCGTCCGCGGCGGACGACCCGTCCTGGGGTCCTCACAAACTGGCGCTCATCGTGCCGTTCAGAGAACGCTTCGAGGAGCTGCTGGTGTTCGTCCCCTTCATGCACACGTTCCTCAACAAGAAGAAGATCCGACACAAAATCTTCGTCATCAACCAGGTGGACCACTACAGGTGAGGACGCACCTGGACCAGGTGTACCAGCAGGGGGCGACACCTGTCAGCCGTCTTCACCTCACACTGTTTGTTTCAGGTTTAACCGAGCATCTCTGATCAACGTGGGTCACCTGGAGAGCGGGAACGACACGGACTACCTGGCCATGCACGACGTGGACCTGCTGCCTCTGAACGACGCGCTGGACTACGGCTTCCCCGAGGACGGGCCGTTCCACGTGGCCTCGCCCGAGCTGCACCCGCTGTACCACTACAAGACGTACGTGGGAGGAATCCTGCTGCTCACCAAGAAACACTACGGCATGGTACGGAGCTGCTCCACCTGTTACCGCGCTTATTCATTAATATTATTATTAACGTATATTATTACTGGAGATGTCAAAGATCAAGAACAGTCCTGGACGACACTCGGCGTGCCGCGTGATGATGAAGTTACTAAAGGACGAAACTGGATTCTTCTCCTGCAGGAAGCTGTTTGTAATGTTATCTGACATGTAATCAGATTACTGCCAAACAAACAACAAACTGGTTTTATGTTTTGGTCCAAATAAAAAAATCAGAGTGACAGTTCAGACAATGTAATGACTGTGACCAGCCACAAGATGGAGCTGCAGGCTGCATGCGTCTTGTTGCTGCTGTCTGTGTCTCAGAACGTTAAAGGCTGTGTTCTGGTTCTGGTTCTGTTGGCAGTGTAACGGGATGTCGAACAGGTTCTGGGGTTGGGGTCGAGAGGACGACGAGTTCTACAGACGGCTGAGGAAAGCTGAGTTACAGGTGAGCAACGTGAGACCTTCACATGAAGCATGTTTAATGTTTAATGTTCTCCGTGCTGCATCATCGTCTGTCGTTCGTCTCTGCAGCTCTTCAGGCCGAGCGGCATCACGACCGGATATAAAACCTTCCAGCACATCCACGACCCGGCCTGGAGGAAGAGAGACCAGAAGAGAGTCGCCGCTCAGAAACAGGTTCAACAGTTCGTCTGTCACAGTCGACGTACATAACATAACACATAAACACATAAACACATAACGTATGACACATATTTACAACAGCTGCTGCAGCTACAGGACAGAAAACAAACGTCACCTTTTATAAAATGTGACGAGTTTTACGACAGGTCAGTGAACTCTTTGACACCTGTGCAGAGTCTCTGAGTGATCATGGGTAATGTAGTTTATCTGTCTTAGTCTTAGTCTTTGGTCTTCAGTCTTAACATGCTGTCGTCTCTGCAGGAGCAGTTTAAGGTGGATCCGGACGGCGGGCTGACGAACCTGCGTTACCAGGTGGAGTCCAGACAGGAAGTGACCATCAGTGGCGCTCCCTGCACCGTCATCAACACCAGACTGGAGTGCGACCAGAACCAGACGCCCTGGTGTCTTCTGGGATAGGACTGGGGCTCCAAGTCCGGCTTCGACGCCGCACAGGTCGGCTCTGAAACGCTGAGCGAGACTCCATTTGCTTTTGTTTTTAAGTTCATGAGGCGAGAGCGCCACCTGGTGGACGAGCAGAGCGCCTGCAAACCTTCAACTGTGAAACAAACAGACACACTGATCGATCAGCAAACGGCTGTTTCAGACTTTAATCAGTGTTAAGTTGAACAGCGACTGGACCGGACCGGGCCGAGCTGTTTTCATGGGCGAATCTCTGGTTCTGGTTCCATCTCGTTGGAACACGAGTTTGTTTTTTTATTCTGGGTCGTGCAAACGTCAGACGAGCTTCACACTGTGACGTCTGTCATCATGTTTTTATTTTCCTGCTGATTCTTCGTGACGGTTCTGATCCAGACGACGAGTTCTGGATTTATTTTCTTTCACAGTATTTGACCATGAACAGAAAACGTCAGACTCACCAAAGATTCAAAATGTTTCTGTTCTCTGGTGAGCGTGACGCGGTTCTGTTCTTTAAACTGAGCCAAACCGAGCCGAGCCGAACTGAAGCGGATCACAACATCGACAAAATGAGGAGGAACCAAAGAACGTGGATTATTTTCATCATCAGTTAATTTATTCATGAATCGATGAAAAGGTGCCAAAACCATCAGATCCATCAGAACCATCAGAACCATCAGAACCACGAACATCAGACCAAATGACAGACTGAATCTTTTGATCAGATCACATGACCCTCTTCACCTGACGGACGACCGTGACGATGAAGATGATGACGAAGATGATGAAGAGTCCAAACATGAAATCAAAAGTTCTGAATCATTTTAAAGTGACAGGATGAACTTTGTATTTTCATCACTGAGCATGTCTGTGTGTGTTGGTGGGAAGCTGTTGAGGGATCTGATCCTTGTTTTGAGTTGAAACTTGAAAATCCAAAATTTGACTCCTTGAATCAACAGCAGGAGTCATTGAAAGTCCTTGAAACAGATCTCCAGGATTTAAGCCTGAGCCAGCAGAGTCCTGCCTCGTGGTTCTGTTCTGGTTTCTGTTATTGTTGTTGTTCTGGTCGGCCTCCAGGGGCCGCTCTTGACTTTTAAAGGCTTTCAGATGGTCTGAACATTTCCAGGATGTTTCCAGGACATCAAACAGATTTTATCTTCAGAGATGACGGTACTGAGTGTTTGTACGATCATTATTTATATAAAGTACAGAGTCGAAAACCAACGAGTCGACGTGTTTTTATCTTATTTAAACAGGGTGTGTGTGTGTGTGTGTGTGTGTGTGTGTGTGTGTGTGTGTGTGTGTGTGTGTGTGTCTTATGACAGTTCAGAACTTAGTAGGTACTGTCGCAGGTGTTCGGGTGTGTTTGAATACTTGAAGTATTAGTTGGTAGCAGTAATGTTGTTGTATGATGACGAGAGCTGAGCTGGAAGACGAAGCTCTCCATCTTTCAGTCTGTCTCCGTCCTATAGAGCCTGCTGGAGGGACTGCATGTCCCATCTATCCTAGAGAGCCTGCTGGGTGAACACTGGGCCTCCTGAACCTGCCACCATGACCCGACCCAAATAACGTGAGTAAATGTCAGATAAGTTGTGACAGTCAGTGAGAACCTTGAACTCACAGTTTGTGTTTCCTCTTCCTGTTTGTTGGAAGTCAGATCACGTGTCACACGGTTCAATCAGTGGTTCGTGTTTCCCTCGAGGCCTCTGTACGGTTCCGGCGGGACAGTTGTAGAATTTTGGGGACGAGCCAAAGACAGAAACAAAGAGGAAGGGGTGACTCTTCCTCCCCCACCTCCCCTGTCGAGGCTGTCCCCCCTCCGGGTGCAATTTTCACCTTTTCTCGAAGGTGACTGCGGCGGGAAAAAAAAAAAAACACCTCTCTGCCGCCACAAATAGACACGAGCACCACGGAGCTGCAGATGTGTGCTAATTCTTTAATTCCCTGCTCAGCGATTATGGAGCTTTTTCTCAGCAGTAATGTCAGATAATGGAAAGAGTCGAGGCGGAGAGACCGGGCAGCACCGAGGGCTCGGAGCAGGCGTGGTGCCGACACTTCATTTTCAAACTTTGTTAATGAACGTGGAGGATTATTCTGACATTATACAGCAATTAGCAAAAATAAAAGAAACTGAGAGAGCGACTAAAACACTGAGGGACCGAGACCGAGACAAGACCGAGACCGAGACAAGACCAAGACTGAGACGCTGAGACAGACTGTCTAAAACCTGGACGTAGTCTCCAAGACGTCCCCGCAGACTCTCTAAAACCTGGACGTAGTCTCCAAGATGTATTTAACTCTCAGTGTTGTGAAGCGTTGCGTTGTAGTTTTTGTTTCTCTGTGACTGAATATAAAATAAAAAATCCAGAAAATGTGAGATCAGATGTACGAGGAAACTACAGTTACTGAACCAAATGTAATCAGTTACTTTGTGTGTGTGTGTGTGTGTGTGTGTGTGTGTGTGTGTTTTGTCGTGTCGGCATCAGTCCACCTACAGATGGTCGGACTCTCACTCGTCTGTCACACTCTGATTGGCTGCTTCGCTGCTGCTGCTGGAAGCTTCTAAACCAAACCTGACAGACATTTCACAGGACACACACACACACACACACACACACACTAAATATATATGGTATATATAGGAGGACAGTATAGCAGTAATATAAACAGATCATCACAGATGCAGCTGAAGCTGTCGGAGCGTCACATGATTTTTCTTTTCTAAAGACACTCGAGTTTCTTCAGCTCGAAGCTTCAATCAAACTTTATTTAAACTCTGCTTGGACTTTATTTAAACATGGACTGAATCAACATTCATAAATCTCAGGTCAGTCCAGCCTGTGATTGGCCGAGGCTCCACTGGAGGGCGCTGTGCTGTTTGCTATGAGCTGTTTGAGCGTTCACAGGCTGCGTGTGTTCTCTGGTGTTAATAAAGTTTATTTTTCACAGCACAAACAGATTTCAGCTAATGTGCAGAAAAACAATCAAATACATTTAAGATGAAAATGAAAATATTCTCATCACATCCTGAAACTTCAACGTGTCGAGTTAAATGACTCCAGATTAAAGTCTGAAACTGTCGAGTACACACTGAACACACACGATACAAACACAATAATCATGATAAACTTTATTTATACATCACCATATGAACACTGAAGATATGAATACACACATAGACAAACACGAAACACAAATCCAAACAAATTCAACGTGTTTTTATATATAAAATATATTTTAGGACATTTTCCAACATGAACATCAAACGAGGCGTCAAAAACAAATCTCAAATATCTGACGTGATTATAGATAATAACCAAACACTGAGGAGATCATCTCTGCATTCATTAACTCTCGGAGTATAAATAGACATGACATCCAAACATATGTACACACACACACACACACACACACACACACACACACACACACACAGATATGAGGAAACACTCAGCCTCATTACAATAAACATTTGGAAAGACGAGTAATGAAAAAAAAGTAAAATGTTTTAAATTTAGATAGAAAATAATAAATAATAATAAATGAATATGCAGCCTGATGGTTGATGTTACTGTCTGTGAAGGATGTTTAAGATCCATCCAGCAGAATATCATTTATTTATTTATTTATAATAGATATAATAGAATTTAATAGATGATGTAATTATGTTTTAGTCTTTGTGTTTCCTTCATATGAGTTATGCCTCTTAAAGCATGACATTTATTTAATTACTTTTAATTATTAATATCTTAAAACATTCATACAGTGTGGATCAGCTTTGATTTCTTTATGAATTTAAGCTCTGATATTAAAGTTTATTATATAATGTGTCATGTGGACGAGCTGATCACTATGGCAACAGCTGATGGGGATCCTTTAAATAAACAAATAAATCATGAAATATTAAATCATCAAACAATGACAGTGTTTGTCTATGTAACGTTATAAACCTCAACATCATTCTGACGTAATATATCTAATTATATGAGGTGAAATATAGTGACTATAGTAATTAAACATTAAACATAATGCAGCCTGGTTACAGTAAAAACATACGTTTCTCCCAGACATGAAAAGTCTGAACGTTCAGGTTACATCACTTCCTGTCAGCGATAGTTTATGTATCGGTCCAATTAAATCAGTTTATCCAGAGATCAGGATGACATCATCACCAATCTTCAGGAAATGACAAACTCAAACACTATGAAGAACACCCTGAGGAACACCCTGAGGAACACCATGAGGAACACCATGAGGAACACCATGAAGAACACCCTGAGGAACACCATGAGGAACACCATGAGGAACACCATGAAGAACACCCTGAGGAACACCATGAGGAACACCATGAGGAACACCATGAGGAACACCATGAGGAACACCCTGAGGAACACCATGAAGAACACCCTGAGGAACACCCTGAGGAACACCATGAGGAACACCATGAAGAACACCATGAAGAACACCATGAGAAACACCACGAGGAACACCACGAGAAACACCACGAGAAACACCACGAGGAACACCACGAGGAACACCATGAAGAACACCATGAGAAACACCATGAAGAACACCATGAAGAACGCCATGAGAAACGCCATGAAGAACACCATGAGGAACACCATGAAGAACACCCTGAGGAACACCCTGAGGAACACCATGAAGAACACCATGAAGAACACCCTGAGGAACACCCTGAGGAACACCATGAGGAACACCATGAAGAACACCATGAGAAACGCCATGAAGAACACCATGAGGAACACCTGAAGAACACCTGAAGAACACCTGAAGAAGCTGTGTGTCCGTGTTGGACAGACACTGGAGGACAGACGGGACAAAAACACTTGTTTAATGTTTACGGTCGCTCACACATGTGGGACGATGCTCCGTGTTTGGACCTGTGATCAATAACCGTCATCATTATTGTGTGTGTGTGTGCGTGTGTGTGTGTGTGTGCGTACATGTCTACATGCAGAGTGTGTTTACTCGCATTAATGCGTCTTTATGAGTGTGTGAGAACTTGTTGAGTGTATATTTAATCTCTGACAGTGTGTCATTAACCCTCGCTCTCTCTCCTCCCTCCCATAAAGCCTGTGTCTCGGCCCGGCGGCAGCCCGGCGCTGAGTTATGACATTTTTGGCATAGCTGTGCTGCAGGTGAAAACACGTCGCTGTGAAATGCAGTTTAGCTAATGGTGCACCTCCTGCAGCAATTTGTCCTCCACAACAACACATAAATTACCGTTTAGGAGATGACTGTAGGCCGGCGGCGCTCCGAAACGATGAGTGACAGTTTGGACGAGCGCGGCGCTGGTTCTCAAACCGCGGTCTGGAGACTCCCCGGAGTCCTCGAGGGGATTTAAGGGAGTCCCCGTTTAAATTTCAGCTTTGATTTACAAGAAGTTCCACAATTACAGACTGAAAAGAGTCTTTAAGATTTAAATCACAAATCTGTCAAGAGGCTGTCTGATCACGTCTGTTCTTTTAAATGACCGGCCGACACGACTCGACACTTCAACGTTTAAACTGATCAAACTGAATTCAGATCATAAAAAATCTGTTTAACGGAGACGGGACATTAACGTTATGATATTTAAAAATCAGAGCCGCTGTGAGGCTGATAAAGTCTAAATATTAACAGGTTTAATCAGAATGTTAGGATTCAATATTTTGGTCATTTTACGAGGAAAAGTTGTAATTTTACAAAAAGTTTTTTATTTTAGTAATTTTATGAGAAAAATGCTAAAAGAACATCTAAAGGCACAATTCTACTATAAAATATGTTTTTGTCATTTCTTTGTATGTATATTATTGAATATTTAGCAATAATTTTTTGAAAACGGTTTAACAGCAGATTATCAAACAGCTCCTGTCACGTGTACGGTATCGGTGGGAGTTTATCGTCTCCGTGAGTGACATCACCGATAACGAGCCAATTAATTCACTTTATATCTTTTTTTTCTAATCTTTTTTTTTTTTTTTTTTTTTTTTTTAACGTACTCATGTGACGTGACTTAACTCACATCTTTTCCTAAACTCAGCCAAGTATTTTTATTGTTGCTTTATTAATCCTAACTTCGCGCTCAGTGCGTGTTGAAATCGTGACGCTGCCGTGTCAGATCAGTTTGGTGCCAGCAGAGATCTGTTGATGATGATGGACACAAAATAGGAATGGAAATACATGGTTACAATTACTCTACACTGATCTAACCAATAAATACATTTTTATTTTATATTTCAAGTAAAATAAAGCTTCATCTACAGTATATTCAGTAAAGTTATGAACACGTGAATGCATCAATAATTAAAATGTAATTTATTATTTTGAAACAGGCTCAGTGCATAATTACTTTTTGTACTTTAAGTATACTTTAATACTTCTATACTGTAAAATAATACAAATAATCCTCCAACAGATCAGAGTACTTTCTTCCAGTAATCACATTACTTGTTATTTCTGTCTGACTGACAGTAACTGACTTCAGATACTTTGAGTTTGTGTCATCAGCCTCAGAAGCTTCATCGCTGTCATCACTTCACTGTTTGTTCGTTAACGTTAACACGTCAGACGACAGGAAGTGACAGGATGACACAAACACGGTGCGCTCTGTACTTCCTGTCATTTGTTTGTTTAAAGCTTCTGACAGTCGACTTCAGAGATGAAAGAAGCTGACAGACGGTGAACACGGTAACGTCTTAATGTGAGCGTGTCAAAGTTTCACTGTGTTCAATGATGCAGTCCATAACACGTGAAATATTTGTCCTTCTTTAAAAGACATCGTCACATCAGCAATTAAACATCTAAATGTTACAGAAATCAAAATCATATTCAGTTTACTCGTCATGGCAAAAATAAATCCACTCAAAACAAACAGAACGCTGTTTCCCATGTGACATGTTCACTTCTGCAACATACGTGACGAAACATTACGTAACGTAATGAAAAGTAACAAAAGCTAACGTAACATACGCAACAAATATAACAACATGACGAAACATCATGAAAGCTAACGTAACAGAAGCTAACGTAACAACTAAATCTAATGAAACGTAAAATCTAACGAAATGCAACATAATAAAGTTACCTCAACATACGTAATGTAACTAAAGGAAATATAACAAACATCTTCTTTGTTCCTTCAACTCTTTCTTCCTTTAGTCGGCATCTTTTTATTTATTGTAAAAAGAATGTAAATTTCTTTTTGTTTTTTGTTTTATTTCTTTCTTTTCCAAATCATTAGACTGGACTAACCACTTCCTCTGAATCTGTTTCACTGTAAAGATTTCTCTCTGCTCTCCTTGGTTGACTGGAGAACTTTTTGTTTTTCCACCTCGTTGGACACTCAGTGAAGTTCAGTGTGTAAAGTTGTGCACAGACGGTCAGGTTTCCTCTCAGGACAGAGTCAAATCAAAGACACGATTATAAAGTGACACCTCGTATATTCATGTGAGACACAAGCAGCGGTCGGAGGCTCCGCGGGAGGTTTACGGGGACGCTGATGGACGATGTGTCTCGGCACGACCTCGGCCGTCACTCGGCTCTCCGTGCAAATGGCCTCCACGCCTCGGCGCTAAAAATGAGCATTTCAATATGTGGCTGGTTTCATTGCAGACAAGTCCACAGACGTCTGAACATCCACGAGTGTTTGCTGAAGTCAAAGTCCCAAATGAGAAACAAAGACACGATAAGAGGACGATTCTTTTGTTCTGTGTCCAGATCTTCAGATTCACGTCAAACATCTGAAGTTTATATATTAGTATCCCCACAGACTGTCTAAAACCTGAACGTAGTCTCTGTGACTGTCACAGACTGTCTAAAACTGGGACGTAGTCTCTGTGACGTCCCCACAGACTGTCTAAAACCTGGACGTAGTCTCTGTGACCACAGACTGTCTAAAACCTGGGTATAGTCACTGTGACGTCCCCACAGACTGTCTAAAACCTGGACGTAGTCTCTGTGACGTCCCCGCAGACTGTCTAAAACCTGGACGTAGTCTCTGTGACCACAGACTGTCTAAAACCTGGGTATAGTCTCTGTGACGTCCCCACAGACTGTCTAAAACCTGGACGTCTGTTTAGTTCAGTCTCAGTCTTGATCTTCAGTCTTCAGCTGGTCTCAGGTGTGTCTGTGCTTGTCTTTGATCTTTACCTGTTTGCTCCACACCTTCAGTGTTGACAGGTGTCATGAGGAGGGGGGCAGCTCAGGTGAGTGTGTTGGTGATAGACACTCCCTTTGTTTCCAGGTGTGTGTGTGTGTGTGTGTCCAGGTGAAGGTGTGTGTTGGGGTATGGGTCCTCCTCTGTGCCCCTGGGCTCTTCCTGTAGCAGGTTATGTTTCCACCCTCAGGCCTGGGGACTGTCACACTCTAACAGCTCCCCAGTGAAGACAATTAGCCGCTAATCGCCTCCCTGCTCGCCGCTGTTTGTTTACCGCCCACCGGCCCGCCATGTCCACGCCGTGTTTGGTCTTTGTCTCCGTCTGTTTAACACCGACAGGAACGTCCGGAGAGTCTGAGGAGAAAACAAACATCCACTCAGAGCTGTTAATGCGTCTCTGAACGCTACTTATGTTGCAGCACTCTGTTTTAACAGCTTAAAGGTGGATTTCCTGTTTTCACAATAAAGGTCCTTTATTAGCAGACACTTAAAGTTTAACATTCCTTGGCCAGCCATGTTTGTAGTTTAAAAGACTTCATTTTATCAGCTGATAATGATGACATGAATACGTGTTCATTAATAACTTTACTAAAGCGGTGATTAATGAGGATGAGCAGGAAGTCGTTAATTAAACTTAATTAAACGTAGTGACCCCGGCCGGTTGTTGTTACTTCCTCTCCCTCGTCTGTTGATGTTGAACCTGATCTCCGTCCCCGTCTGACGCTCCACCTCGTTAAAATCAGTGCTCCATAAATAAAAAAGGCGTTCCCGCCTGTCAGCTTCACTTCCTACCTGCAGCTGCCCACCTCCAACACCTCACCTGGGGGGGGGGGGGGGGTTACAGCTACTTAGGTGGTAATATATCGCCTTGGAGACCACAGGTGTCTTCCTAAAGTGGTCTGGATCAGATAAGAAGCGACCCTCATCCCCTTTCACACACGCGAGTCAGAGAGCTTCAGGAACCTTCAGGTGATCCGGACAGCGCCGCAGGGCTCAACAAACCACGGTTGCTAGGCAGCCGCTACCAAACATTTGGAGGAACTGGCAACCACAACCACAACCAAGTATTTTAATGACTAAAGGGGGCGGCCATTTTCTGTTTTGTTCATGTTGAGCCACGTCACAAATCCTCGGCAGACTGTAACCTGCTGCTAACTGTAGCTGCTGTTAGCTCCTGTTAGCTAATGTCTGCCCCCTCATAACACCAACGGACAACGTACCCTGCAGACGGCAAGACGCCCGAGAGTCTGGAAGAATTAGCTGGTGTTTTTGCTACATTAGCTAGCAAGCTAACGTTGTCCAGCTAAAACCACAATATGCTAATATATCTGACATGCTTTGGAGTGATGTTAGCTTTGACTTTGGACTCGATTGTCGACGTTAGCCGACTCTGCTTCTAGAGTAAATCTGGGACTGAATTTCAGTCGCTGGTGACGGTGAGCCGGGCTTCTCGCTTCTCGCTCGCCGTGTTGGGATCCTGTTTGAAGCTTCTTTCTTCAGAGTGACGTGCAGACCACTTGAGAGAGGAAATGTGAAAATAATGATATATTTAGTCAGACAGAAGAAGCAGCGTGGCAGTAAATTCACAGACAGTACACCTCGAGCGAGTACAGCAGGGTGGTATGTTGCCTAACATGCGAGCGGAGGGAAACTGGGCTGTAGGTCTTCATACCTGTCGGGATAATAACAGGTATTTTAACAGTAAGATGAGTCGGCGAGGAGCGGGGAGGGAAGCTTTGGCATCTGTAAACTGGTCGTGACAAGTGACCGTAAATTACTCTTTAAAACATCCATTAAAAGTCATCTGACACAAATAGTCAGTGATGCCATCAATCAACATACCGGAGTGACGGCGACGGGGAATTTGGACACGGCTCAGTGTGAAGGAGCCAGAGAAACATGCAAGCCCGTCACTGAGTCAGATAAATAATGTTGTAAGTGACGCAGTGATTCTAAAACACACCCGTAAACCTGCCACAGAGGAATGATTCACACAATGGATGCAGATAGAGACATCCACACACACACACACACACACACACACAGACACACACAACTAGTTAAGGAGCTACTGTGGCTCACTAGCTACCTACTTGGTGGCACAGGCTTAGGCTTAAAGAGCTTCTGTAGCTGGCAAGCTAACGGCAACGTTAGCTGAAGCCAGTTCAGCAAGTTGCCAAGTTAGCTTTTGTCACTCAGCATGCTAGTTAGTTTAGCTGTAATCCAGAAGAGAAGTCCTAGATTATTGAAGAGACGGACACATATAACACAGTTTATATGATAGCTTTAGCTCCATTTAGCCTCCAGGGCAAGATAGCTGGCAAGCTAATGGTAATGTGCTAGCTGTAGCCTGCCAGAATTCTCAATGTGGCTGGATTTGTTAGCTATTTTAGAGATGGTTAGCTACTTCCATCATCAGCTCTGATTAGTTCAGGATCTTATTGAGATTTTTTAAAGGTTTTAACGTCTTTATATGTCGATGACGAAGCATTTATGTAAATGTGTAGCCACAAGAAGTTAGCCAATGTTAGCAAAAGTGGCACCAAAGTTAGCTTGGTTGCTATCTGAAAATTACATTTAATTACTGCTTGTAAAGGCGGCTACAGTGTTTTCCAACTCTGTCTTTGTCAGTTAAATATAATAATGATAAACATAATTATTTGTGTGTGTGTGCGCGCGTGTGTTTAATCTTTTACCAGAGGATGCTACACGCCATATGTCAATTGTGTGTGTGTGTGTGTGGGGGGGGGGTATGTAAACACTCAGCACACACCTCGTTTGTTCTGGACTCGACCCAGAACTGAAACTGGATCACAGTGCAGCAGGGTGTGACAGCCGTCCGTCAGTCATTTTAAGAACACACGAGTAAACGAGAAGAGCAGGCGGAGATTTAAAGAGTCACGTTAACGAGATGTTACACTGATCGACACTAATACATATGAAACACAACAAGTCACGGAGACTGAGACAAGACCGAGACTGAAACTCATAACCTTTCTTGAGTTTTAATGAAATGCTGCTCTCCAGAGGATGAACCTGGATGTTATTTTATTTCAGGTGATGCTGAGCTCTGCTGCTCTGCAGACGATGATGATCAGTTGAGTCACATGATCATCAGATTTTATGGTTATCTGCTGTGTGTTGATGTTTTGGCCTCGGGTCTGTGTCGCTGAGGTTGAACACTTTGATGGAAAAACATCACACAGAGTGACTGACAGGACGGGAACATCTGCTGTGCATCCGGTCTGAATCACCTTGGTACTGTAACGTTATTCCCTGTTGGTCTCAGAGGCTGAGCTCCAACCCAGTCCGGTCCGGTCACTGAGCCCGGTTCTGTTAGCATGCTAACGGCAGGTTCAGTTAGCAGCAGCTAAGTAGCGGTTAGCTCTTTAGCATGTGGTTATGCTAAAGCTATCTGAAAAGTAACAAAGATATTTTCTGTGTGTGTGTGTGTGTGTGTGTGTTTGCTTCACGGGTAAAAATATATATATGTAAATTAGTTTACACACACACACAGTGTGTGTCTCAGCCAGCTTCATGCAGTCTGCATCACAGATGGGCGAGCGACTTGATACCCTCCTTAACTCACGACGTGAGTGAGAACAAAACGAACGACAGAGAAAGTGAGAAAGTGTGTGTGTGTGTGTGTGTGTGTGTGTTGGGGGGGGCAACATCAATTCAGATTTAACCCTTTTACTTCTCATGAATATTGCAGCAGCAGCATCCTTGGGTGTCACCAGAGACCGACAGGAGGTGTGTGTGTGTGGGGGGGGGGGGGGGGGTGAAGGCAGAGCACCACCCTCGGCCGTTGGAGGTGAGAAGAGCTAATCCTGAGTTAAATGATCTGGCACTTTACAAAATACACGACAATTACACAGATAATTATACTCAGACTTCACACAGAGCCCACGGGTCACAATTAGCATGAGACACACACACACCTGGTGTGGCACACCTGCTGAGCTGAACAGTGTGTGTGCTGATTTGTCTGGATATGACGCTGTGAGCATGTGCAGAGATATAACGTTTACAAAATGTCTGTCAGCACTGTTAGTACTCTTCCTTGTAGTACTGTGTACTTCGTGCTGTAGTACATGCTGTAGTACAGTGTGTACTTCGTGCTGTAGTACTCTGGTTTCATTCAGACAGGGAGCGACCGACATCACTCAAGTGGGTTCGATCCGCAGACTGTCTAAAACCTGGACGCAGTCTCCATGACGACACCCACCTGTCAATCAAAGCGTCCACGCTCTTAATCCTGCATAACTTTAAGCCTTAATATAATGTGAACAGGTGAGTTGTATATAAATTCACCCTCAGTACAGTTGTCATGAACGGGGAAATTAGCTATAGAGACCAAAACTGTTTTTTGTACCAGGCTGTAAACATGTTTATTTCTGCTGTGAAGTTGGACATTTGAACATGGGGACTTATGGAGACTGACTCACTTCTGGAGCCAGCCTCAAGTGGACGTTAGAGGAACTGCAGTTACAGTCGGCCTGGTTTGAGGTTTAAGACTCACTCTCTTGTCAGTTGGTGGAGAGATGAGTATCACATGACTTAATTGTCATGACATTGTGTGTGTGTGTGTGTGTGTTTTAAAGCAGCTGCTGTCGGTTGGTCCCTGATGACATCACTGTGGTTTGGTTAATGATGGGAGCCAAGCTGCAGGTACAGATGGCCGAGAGGAGACAGTTACCAGCAACACACACACACACACACTTTAATTTGAAACATGTCCTGTTTATCTGTTAGTCGACTCGGTCAGTCCTCCCTGCCGACTCTTCGGTGAACTCTCCCCCAGAAAACAGCCTCAGTGTGGCCAGAGAGCGCCGAGCAAGTCCCTCTGTTCACCGACGGTGGACTCACAACGTCTTTTCCTCTTTCCGCTCTGCACAACGGTCAGGACCTCCAAATCAACATGACCTGACAGCTTCAGAAGACTGGAAACCCGGGGACATCACAGAGACTACGTCCAGGTTTTAGACAGGCTGTGGTCACAGAGACTACGTCCAGGTTTTAGACAGGCTGTGGTCACAGAGACTACGTCCAGGTTTTAGACAGTCTTTGGGGACATCCCTGAATCTGAAATCATTGATGAATATATAAGGTGATCTTCAGTGTTCAGAGTTGAATCAGGTCTGATCATGACGTCGTGATAACCTGACGGTTCCTGAATCAGTCTGAGCTGTTTGAACAGTTTCATGTTTGTTTGTAAAAATCTTCATCTGAGGTCACATTCAGAGGAGGAAAAGCTGAAGTTAGTAAATTGTCCTCAGACTCACTGAGTCCATCAGGAACATGAATCAAACGTAGAGTCAACGCTTCCCAAGCAAAAATCAACCCAAACTCTGATCTGAATTTCGTCTTAATGATTGAAGAAGTGTTTAACGTGTTCGCGAGCGTCTGTCGAGTGTGACACGTGTTGTTGTTGTGATGAGCAGTAACATGTTTCAGTCTGACGACACGTGAAGCCGCCGAGTTGTTGATTGTAATTGGGCCTAAATATGACGACGAGTGTGACTGTGTGTGTGTTCATATGAGTTGTGATTCATTTGCAGTTTACTCGCGCTGTGAGAACCGGAGGCGTCGCCTTCACTTCCACTCCGGGCCGAACATGTTGCCGTGACATATTTCACCGCACAGTCGTGCCAAACACGCCCCGACACAACAAGGCGGCCATTGTCTCTCCGTGCCGCGTTTGAAATTATTTCAGGACGGAGGAGCCGCTTTAACGTCACATATGCCGCTCTGTTAACACACCGCAGATGACGGAGGTCAGAGGTCGAATATTCGGGGGGCGTGTACTAATTTTCTATCCAATGAAACGCTTTCTCTCTTCTGACACCGCCGGAGCAATGCTACAGTCATTAATGCACAGCTGCATAGCTAACGCAACTGACTCAGACCAGGCATGCAAAGCAACTTAACAATGACAAAGACGATTCAACAACGACTCAACAACGACTTAACGGCTCAACATCAACTTAATGACTCAACAACGACTTAAGGACTCAACAACGACTTAATGACTCAACAACGACTTAAGGACTCAACAACGACTTAATGACTCAACAACGACTTAACGACTCAACAACGACTTAACGGCTCAACATCGACTTAACGACTCAACAACGACTTAACGACTCAACAACGACTTAATGACTCAACAACGACTTAAGGACTCAACAACGACTTAATGACTCAACAACGACTTAATGACTCAACATCGACTTAATGACTCAACAACGACTTAATGACTCAGCAACGACTTAACGACTCAACAACGACTTAACCTCGCCTTAACTTCGACTTGATGATGAGTCAACAACATGTGCAACAAGTGTCACGACTTCCGTTCTATTCTTCTTTTAGTCCACTTCAGTCTTTCTCTGGCAGGAGAGGCGAGGGGGCTGCTATCAGCAGCTACACCACCAGGTGTCAGTAAATCCTGCAGACTGGAACTGAGAAACCAGCAGAAGTGTCCTTTAGCTGTGTCAGGACGCCAAAGTCCGATGTGTAGTTGGCCGTCACGTTCAACGCTAATGAGTCTCCATATCACCTAATTGTCCGACAAACTGTTCCTTTAGTATGTGTGTGTGTGTGTGTGTGTGTGTGTGTTTAATTTATGCAGGATAGTATAAGACGCCTTCTGCTGAGCTGCTTCCTCTCTCCACAATAACACACATCGTCCCTCCTCCTCCTCTTTCTTTCACTTCAACCTTCTGTTCTCCTCCTCCCTCGTTTCCTCTCACTTTTCCTTCCCCCTCCTCTCCTCTCTCCTCCCCCCTCCTCGTCTCTCCCAGACAACTGTGACTGTTTTAATTCTGACCGCTGATTAGCCTGAATCAATTAAGTCCTCCACGCTGAGTCCAACAGCAGAGCAGCATGGGGTATTTAGAGTATTTAGGCTCCCATTCATCAGCCCAGCCTCTTAATCACCCTTTAATTACAGACTACGACTCTGTGAGCTCGAGTGGGACATTAAGCCCGGAGCTTTGAAACGAGCTGTGGAGTGGACGCGGGAACGAATCAGGCGCCCACTCTCAAGTCGTCGAGGCCTCGGCGGCGTCCTGTCGGCTGATTGCACACCAGATCTCAGTGCGTGTCCGACGACAAACAGCCTTTGTAATTAGTCAGTTTAGATTGAAATGCACCTTTAGAAACTCTTGAAACATTCTACTTAAACATCTTAAACCTTCAAAATAAAGCCTTCCAGTGGTTCGAAGGTCTTCATTGCTCACATCTCTGGAAGACTTTTAATGTGAAACAACAGCAGGAAGTGTTTTAGCAGGACGTTAACAACAGTCATGTTTCAACGTTCCTGCTGGGTGATCAAACTTCTGGTTGAGTCTTTGACAACTTCTCATGAGTCGATGCAGTCGATGTGTTTCCTTGACGAGGCTTTGTGACACTTGTGATGTGTTTGAGGTCGTTGTGCTGTTGGGACTCTCGACCTTTTGACTGACGATCTGAATGTTCCTGAACTCGTCCTTTATTATTTACTTTATGTTCTATAAAGAGAGCAGAGGACCTCCACCATCGTGCTCAGCGGCTCTCCTCCAAACATGTTGGTGGTTCAGTGTTTCCTCCTGAAGCTCTTTGTTCATGTGATCAGCAGTAAACTTCAGTCGAGTCCTCAGGTGTCGGCTCATCAGGGTTCAGGAGGTAGAGCGGGTCGTCCTCTAATCAGATCAGAAGGTTCGATCCCCAACTTGTCAAAGTGTCCTTGAGCAAAATACTGAACCCCAAACTGAAGGGTGAACCATCAGCGTGTGACTGAGATGTGCAGTGTGAGCTGCTAAATGTGCAATTATTTACCATTCACCTTCGTACACCGACCATGTGACACATTAATGTGGCTCTAATCTTCTTTAACTTCAGTGAGCGTCCTCTGAGCAGCAGGTGACGGAGCGTACTGTCTTCATCTACAATCAGCTGTGCAGAGTTCATCTCAGAGACTTCAGCTGACATGAACCACCGGGCACGTCTCCATCACGTGTCACCTCTTTGAGTGTGATGTTCTGAAGTGTGTGATCCAGTCATATACTGTGTGTGTGTGTGTGTGTGTGTGTGTGTGTGTGATTTGTTGACTGCCACTGAAGGCTGAGGGCCGGCCTTGCGTCGTGATCTTTTGTGTTTCAGTCTGATCATAAATGGATCAAACTTGTGACTTAAACTCAAACATCAGAGTTTCGTGTCCGTTAAAGGACCCCTGTTTTCAGATCGTCCGTAATGACATCATCAGAGCGCTGCGAGCTGTTTATTGGCTCAACAGAAAGGACGCATTCCTCAAATATCTTCACTCAAAGTTCAGAGGAGGAAGTTAAACTCTCGCAGCTATCAGCGTTACTAATCCTCTTTGTGCGTCTCTTGTCGTGGCATTCAAAGCGGCGGCGGCGCTGACGAGCGGCGCTCCCGGTTTGTCAATTAGACGTTGTGGAGGGTTAATCTCCTGCAGGACGGCTTTAAAGCCGGCTAATGACGTTATGGGAGGAATAGCCCCATGCCGCTGGGAACCTGATAATCCCACTTTGTTCAGACCTCCACCCCCTCCGTCACAAAGGGGCCCCCCGCCATCGGGCCCCGTCCACCTCTTATTCTCTGAACACCTCTCTCATTTGTCGGCCGCGGCCGGGGGGCGTGCTCCGTATTATTTCCTCCTCAATTAGCAGAAAAGCCTCACGTTGATCACTTCCTGTGCCGCAGTGAGCAAACATTCCTCGAGGCTGCGTTCACGCGCGTCATCAGGTGGGTTATCGATGGCGAGCGCGGAGATCATTAACACCAGGTGGAAATCAGACTGCCGATCATTGTGTGTGGATTTGTTCCAAAATCCACCAAACAACCAACCTCCACCTCCTCCTCCACCTCCACCTCCACCTCCTCCTCCCGCCTGAACCTGCTCAGAAAAGCCTCAATGAGAGTTTCATGTCACGTCTGTTTGGCGGCGGGATGCGTCTCTCCAGAGCTCCTCCCTCCTCTTTCAGCCTCATTATGGCGTCTCCTGTTCAGAGGGAGGCTTTGATGAACCTGTCCTCCCATTTCCGCTCAACTCTGAAGGACTAAACTCACCCAAATCCTCCCCCACCTCCATGAAGGGTGAGGAGAGGCGAGAGCTAAGACCAGGATCAGAGTGTGGTCGACAAACATAATCCCACCGTGCTAAATCTGGACTTTTATTTCGCCGACGACTAAAAGTCAGTCCCAGATTTACTCTTGTCCGGCGGCTTCTTGCTCGCTCACTCTCTCCTCCTCTGCCATTATGTCCATAGAAGCTGCTGAGCCTTGCTAACAGTGTGAAACACAAGCTAATGTTAGCTAGCTGTGTGGATAACGTTAGCTAACTCATTCAGACTCTCTGGGCTGTAAATCGTCTTGTTGGCCGTCGCTGGTTAATCTAATGTTATCTGTAGCTTTCCATATAAGTTCAGCAGCTAACATGATCCATGATGCTAACTTATGTGTTGGCCAGCTCCGGTTCTAGCACGACACAGGCTCCATGCCCTGGTGCTGTAAACTTCTTTCTTCTTCTTCTTCTTCTTCTTCCCGGTGGTCCAAAGCGGTGCTCTGAATTCACAGTCTGGCTAACAAACTGAGCTAACTAACTGAGCTAACAGCAGCTACAGTTTGCAGCAGTCTGCTTCACCGTCCATCAGGAGACTCTGTAAATTAGATGACACGTGATCACCTGACTGGTCGACATCATGCTGTCATGTCTTCAATGTCTTCAGTCAGATCTGTGCAGGCTGATCTGCGGTCATGTGATCTGCGGTCTCAGCGGGGTTGGTTGGATGAGCAGTTGCCGCGTTCTTCTCTTTAGAGACTCTTTTGTCTCGTGGTGTCGAGGACAGGGCGACTCCTCTGCCCCCCCCTGCCGGCTGCACCCGAGGGTGCCAAGAAAAACTCAGAGAGGAGAGAGACAGATGGCCGCTCGCTTTAAAAATCAGTCCTCGGCGGCTCGAGACGCCATCGCGGAGCGTCCGCGGTCCTGCCGGAGTCACAGGAAGCAGATGCACGTACATATGGTTTCTCCTCAAATGATCCATGTCTGAAGAAGAAGACACGGAGCGGGGCGCTCGGTTCTGATCCCAGAGGTCTGCCCACCATGATCCGTGTGTTTGTTTAGATGATACCACACCACAGAGGAGGGACACGAGAGGACACGGGAGGACACGAGAGGACACGAGAGGTGTGTAAAGTTACAGGACTACAGAGTAGAAATACTCGTTAGCATGTAACAGAACCGGGCTCAGCAGCCGGACCGGACCGGGTCGGAGCAGAGTCTCTGAGACAAACAGGGAATAACATGACAGTACTCAGGTGATTTACAGACTTTAGGATGGAAACGTTGCTAACACATGAACAGACTGACAAACAGGAACTTCATCAGGAAATCAAACCTGTGACCTTCCTGTTACAGGACGCCGTGTCTCATCATCGTCTCGTGCTGATTACTGCCGTAACAGACGGTCGCTCTCTCACACACGAGCAACCGGATGACAAGAAAGTTGAAAGTTTCCTCAAAGATTTCAGTTTGTCTCTGAATGTTTCTGTTTGTGTTCAGACAGACGTCCTGTAAGTCACAGAGAGCTGAGCAGTCGAGGACATCAGAGGGAAAAGCAGCAAACTCTGATCCAGTCTGAATAAAGTTCTGTGGTTCTGGTTCTGTGCAGTAATCAGTGAGGCCCGGACAGAGATGACTGCAGCAGCTGGATCAAACAGGAAGCACTTCGAGTGCAGGATGACATCATCAACTGTTTCTGGTTCATCATGAAATGACAAACTCAGAAACACACTGAAGACACTGAAGACACTGTGTGTCAGTGCTGGACAGACACTGGAGGACAGAGGACAGATGGACAGAGACATTTAAACTCTGACCTCTCGTGCTCAGTCTGATCTTCATCCCTCTGTTTGTCTCTCTGTCTTCCGGTGTCTCTTTTCTTTCTTTGACTCCCTCCTTCTTCTCTTTCTCATCTCAAACACCTGCAGCGCCTCAGGGCCGATCTGTCGTCCACCGCTAACACACACACACACTCACACACACACACACACACTCAGTGGCAGGAAGTCTTTTTTTAAAAGGTCAAAACATCTGAAGAGTTTCTTCTTCGTCCCTCCAGGAATCACTGACAGGTAAAGTTTACACCTCAGGACATGTGACTCTGTTTACACTCTGACATTATAATGTTCATTCTAGAATCACATCTACATAACTGGATGATAATTACTGATGTCTCCTCGTTAACAGAGACTGACAGTGAGTAAAGATCCTGATCAGGCCGAGCACGTCTGCTACAACGCTGTTAGCTCAGTTAGCTGTGCAGCTACGTTAGCTTAGCTTCAATGTAATAACATGTAATGAGCACAGAAGGCCGTGAACAACAACGTGTGGTGACAACAACAAGTTACCTTCATTATCAGCTCCTCCCCCCTCTCTCCCCCTCCTCCCCTCTCTCACCTTCCTCTCAGCAGCCTTCTGAACAGCTGAGGTGTCAAAGCTAAACAAGGCGAGGATGAAGAGGAAGAGGAGGAGGGGGGGGGGGGGGGGGGGGGCGGCTGTGGGTAACTGGGCAGGGTTTGGTTCCCACCAACATCACACAGACTCGACTGTGAACAAAGTATCGATCGTGTCAAACAGATTCATTCATTAATCAGGATCAATCATTAACTTTGACATGGAGACATATTTATGTTTGATTACAGCGCTACGAGCTAGCATCAACGTCTGCCTTCCAATGAAGACGGCCGGACCGAACAGAACTTCTGAACCAGCAGTGTCCAGTCTAACAGTGAACACAGCAACAGAACCTCTGAACCAGCAGTGTCCAGTCTAACAGTGAACACAGAACAGAACCTCTGACAACAGTGTTCAGTCAACGGTGAACACAGCAACAGAACCTCTGAATAGCAGTGTCAGTCTAACAGTGAACACACAGTAACAGAACCTCTGAACCAGCAGTGTCAGTCTAACAGTGAACACAGTAACAGAACCTCCTGAACCAGCAGTGTCAGTCCAGCAGTGAACACAGCAACGAACCTCTGAACCAGCAGTGTCAGTCTAACAGTGGTGCAGCAACAGAACCTCTGAACCAAGCAGTGTCAGTCTAACAGTGGCACGACAACGAAGCCTCTGAACCAGCATTGACCGAGTCTAACGAGTGAACACAGCAACAGAACCTCTGAACCAGCAGTGTCAGTCTAACAGTGAACACAGCAACAGAACCTCTGAACCAGCAGTGTCCAGTCTAACGAGTGAACACAGCAAAAAAAGAACCTCTGAACCAGCGGTGTCCAGTCTAACAGTGAACACAGCAACAGAACCTCTGAACCAGCAGTGTCAGTCTAACGAGTGAACAGCAACAGAACCTCTGAACCAGCGGTGTCCAGTCTAACAGTGAACACAGCAGCCTATCGAGGTGGTTTTCTTGCGGGTTTGGCTCTGACATGCGGGCTGAGGTCAGTTTCAGTTAGCTACATTACATTATTATTATTACATACGATATTCCTATTCCGTTCTCAGAGCTCCAATCCGGTCAGTCGACTGGCTGCTGGGGCAGTTTCTGTTGTAACAGTTAGCTTTTTGCCATTGTTGGTTCAGATTCTGAAAAATACAGGAACAGAAGAGATAAACACTTTAAATTTGTGCCATTCCTCACGTGTGTGTGTGTGTGTTTGTGTGTGTGTGGTAGTGTGTTATTAAAGGCCTTCAATCATGCTGAAAGTAAATCATCTGCAGATTGATGCTTCCTCATGACTGCTGCTCCTTTCGGATGAAAGAGGTAAAAATTCCCAGCTGTCAAGATTTAATTATTTATAAAATCATGTGTGTGTGTGTGTGTGTGTGTGTGTTGGCATGAAGCGGATGTACAGGCTGTGTGTTTGTCCTGCAGGTGTAAGTTTTACTGTGGAGTGTTGGTGGGCGTGGTGATAGATGTGTGTGTGTGCTGCAGTCAGCAGCTGAGGTGGCAGCTTCCCCACAGAGACACGAGCAAGGCATTAACACCTCCGGGGCCGCTGGTTCGATTCCCACAGGGGAACTGTCACAGCCTGTTAGAGCTCAGGCACTATTTTTGCGGTACATTTCCTGTCTGGATGATGTTCTGTTTTCATATTTTTACATAAGAAATAGGCGCAAACACGCAGATCCGTTGACTCGAGGCTGACACTTAATAAATTCCCATTAACACACTAACATAGTATAACAAAAGCGTGGTTATATTATTACAAAGTGACGGCGATGTCCCTCACAGACAAAGTCTCTGCAACATCCCAAGCATCAACTGACACAGGAAGTACCAGAAACTGCAGTTCCTCTAACGTCCACTTGAGGCTGGCTCCAGAAGTGAGTCAGTCTCCGCAAGATCCCCATGATGTTCAATGTCCAACTTCACCTTGAAATAAACATGTTTACAGCCTGGTACAAAAAACGGTTTGGTCTCTGTAGCTAATTTCACGTTCGTGATAACTGTACTGAGAGTGAATATATACGAAACTCACCTGTTCACGATTATATTAAGGCTTAAAGTTATGCGGGATTAAGAGTCTGGACGCTTTGATTGACAGGTGGGAGTTGTTACAGATGGTTTGTTTGAGCAACCACCGGAGCGGAAGAAGCGGGACTACAAACATGAAGGCAGCCACAGCAACTGTTCTGAACGCTTTACTGAGCCTGCGGGAGCGTCCACGGAGACGCTACATCCATGTTTTATACGGTCAGTGGTCAACTGTAAGAAACAGCGTCCGGCCTCCCCAGTGTGTTCAACGAGTTGGAATGGCTAACAGTTTTCCCTCTGTTTTCAGTCTTTGTGCTAAGCTATGCTAAACAATTCCTCACTTATGGAGATGAAGCGATGCGATCTCGTACTCAGCACTAACACAATACTTTAATATAACCGCGTCTTAAATATAAATTTCAGTATATTCATATTGTAATAAAATGTTATATTTGTCATGACTGAAAGCTGCAGACGTTTCCACATTTCACGTCATTAATTAAAGATTATTGATAACTGTTTCATCATCATGTTGTGGGATATGATCGTCCATGTTAGTGCTGAGAGCTAACATCATATGTTTGTTTTGTTGCACTCTGCGTCTGATCCAGCGTGAAGCATTCAGTGGAGCGTTATCTGCGAATGAGCTGCATTAATGTACTGATTCATATGTTCAGAAGTTGAGATGACAAATCATATTAATATCTTTCCTCCAAATAAAAAAAACTTGCTAATGATACCAAACAGGCCCGGCTTGGCTGCAGATCTGCAGCCGTTTGCCATGAGCGTTCCTCCTCCTCGTACTATTTGCACCATCTCTCTCTGAAAGTGAGAAGTTGATTGGCTGTCAACAACTTTCCACATTCTTTTTTTTTTTGCATCCACACTGTTTTACTCCTGCAGCCTAATTAACACTAAATGTGCCACGAACCGTGCAGAGCATGGCAATATTTGATTATGAACAATAAATTACCATCAACAACACGCTCATGAAACACATTGGAAAATAGTGACAATGATAATTATGTACAGTTAAAACCACAGTGTCACAGGGGGCGGTGAGGACAGGTAGAGGCTGTAACACGCTGGCTCGCTGTTATCATAATCACGCTAACGAGGAATCTGCCAGGTCGATCTACCGGCCAATTATACATCTTGTCAACAACACCTGAGGAGGCGATTACAGGCGGGATAATGAGCCAGAGGACGACTAACGCGTTATTAAACTGTATTAACCTGAGCACATTAAGAACAGGAAGTGCGCTGCTTGAGAGACAAACTTGTTTACTGTCAGTTTAGCGATGATTAAACTAAGCAGAAGGACGATTGTTTATCTGCTGCTTTTACTGCTGTTCATGCAGCTAAACACAGTTAACATCTGCTGCCTCACAAAGTGACCCGACAACAACCTGACAGACAGTTTTAGCCAGCAAGCTAGGTATCTCTACACAAGATACGTTAGCCAGCAAACTTTCTTTGGTACTGATAACCACAGTATGTATATATCTGGCTTGTACATCAAGAGCCAACGTTAGCTTTGACTTCAGACTCTGTGTTGTAGTGGCTGCTGATCGTTTGTTGGCGTTAGCTGACAGAGATCTGGACTGGGCAATGTAAGCAGCTTCTATGGTTTAATAATGGCAGAGGAGGAGAGAGTGAAGAGGGCGGCTGACGGAGGAAGCTAGAAGAGAAAAGGAGAGTGGCGAGCAAGAAGCCGCGGACAAAGAGTAAATCTGCAGCAACTGTTTCTGGGGCCACAAGTTTTGAGGAAAGCTACGTCTCTGGACATTGCTGGTTCAGAGGTTTTGTTACTGTGTTCACTGTTAGACTGGTTTGCTAGTTCCAGAGAGTTCTACTGTGTTCACTCTGTTAGACTGGACACTGCTGGTTCAGAGTTTTGTTACTGTGTTCACTGTTAGACTGGACACTGTGGATTCAGAGGTTTTGTTACTGTGTTCACTGTTAGACTGGACACTGCTGGTTCAGAGGTTCTGTTGCTGTGTTCACTCCTGTTAGACTGGACACTGCTGGTTCCAGAGGTTCTGTTGCTGTGTTCACTGTTGAATGGACACTGCTGGTTCAGAGGTTCTGTTACTGTGTTCACTGTTAGACTGGACACTGCTGGTTCCAGAGGTTCTATTACTGTGTTCACTGTTAGACTGGACACTCTGCTGGTTCAGAGGTTTCTGTTACTGTGTTCACTGTTAGACTGGACACTGGTTAGAGGTTCTGTTGCTGTGTTCACTGTTAGACTGGACACTGCTGGTTCAGAGGTTCTGTTGCTGTGTTCACTGTTAGACTGGACACTGCTGGTTCAGAGGTTCTGTTGCTGTGTTCACTGTTAGACTGGACACTGCTGGTTCAGAGGTTTCTGTTGCTGTGTTCACTGTTGGAGCTGGACACTGCTGGTTCAGAGGTTCTGTTCTGTGTTCACTGTTAGACTGGACACTGCTGGTTCAGAGGTTCTGTTACTGTGTTCACTGTTAGACTGGACACTGCTGGCTCAGAGGTTCTGTTGCTGTGTTGCATTTGGGGTGTAAGGGACACTCACTCACTGTTTTTACAGGAAACTTGTAAAAATGAGGAAGTCAACACTTCAGGGCCAGAAACACTGGGACTAACTCGTCTGAAATATAATTCTGTTGTAGCGTTAGTGTCTGTTGTTGGCCTTGAAAAGAGCGTTATTTTATAAATTTAAAACCAACATTCAAACATGGAAAAAGTTAGATCTGTTTAAATTTATCAAATCACTTCATGCCGTTCAATCAGCACATGAGATAATGTGACGAAGATGAAACCAAAAGGAACAAGAAGGAAATAAAAATAAAAAGTGAAAGAAAAGAAAGATTTAAACAGAAAGGAGAGAACAAATAAAAACAAGCAAACTAAAAGATGGAGGAGATGAAGCTGAAGGTTGAAGGAGGAAGAGGAGAACAAAATGTGTCAATGTTGGAGGAGAAAGTGTGAATCAAACAGGAAAGAGAAGAAGAACGGGTGACAAGTGAATGCAGCACGAGACGTTCGGACGAAGAAAACGAAAAGACGGCCTCCTGGATGATGATGAGGAGGAAAAAACGTGAATATTAACGAAGAAATGAGGAGAGAGAAGACAAAATGTGTCGAGAAAAAAGGAGAGATGAAGGGTGAGAGTGTGGAGGAAGAACGACAAAAATAGACTGAGAGGTGAGGAAGAAGAGAAAGAGGAGAGAGCATGTTGAAAGAGGACGAAAGCTCGGAGGAAGAACGACAACAAAAATAGACGAAGAGAGAAAAACACAGTGGCACAAGGACGGAAAACAAAGAGAGAAAAGAGTTTAGATTTATTATTATTATATATTTACATTTAGAGGCACGGGTCACAGTCTTTGGAGATACTCGACCTCCAAACAGAAGAACAGATCGTTACGATAAAATGAGACGAGGAACGACGAGTTAGGAAAAGATCAGACTGACAGAGTGACTTAAGAATAACATGTTGTGTTATTTCACATAATTTCTAATGTTACAGAGAGAAAAATGAAAACATTTGTGATGTATACAGAGCATGATGTAACGTTTCCGTAAATCTGGTCAAACTCAAACATTTCACAACGTTAAAGCAACATTACGTAGATTTTTTTATGATTTGTTTCAGGAACTTTCTTTTAAAGTTTTGCATTACAAGCTAACGTGATGCTAACAGCAACATACCAGTGATTTACAGCTGATTATACAAATTGCTATGCTAACAGGAACTGTTAATCAGACATGATTACTCACTTTGACTGAAAGATTTTAAACCAACATCTTGTATAAATCAGTATTAAATCAGTATGGAATTGTTGGTCTCACACGATACCAAAAACAAAGTTACGGATCACAAGTTCCTCTGTACTAAATTACTTCTCGGTGTTGCGTGTGGATCTGTGACGTGTTATTTGTTTGTTTATGAGAGAAAAGTTTCATGTTGATATAAAATTCATGTCAATCGATGAAACCACTCACGTGGTGTATGTTCAGCCACATATTGTATATTTTTGTGTATATATACAGTATTTGGTTTAAAAGTCATATTTTGAAGACGTGGTTTTGACTTTATTTCGTAATTTTGTGTTTTGATACTTTAACCACAGGTTCAGGTGTCCACACACTTTTGTCCTCTTGGTTTCATGTATTTAAAATAAACCTCCTTCTTCATCTTTCGCCTCTTTCCATGTCATTCTTCCTCTCTTCCTCCGACACGTCTTAAAGCCTCCCGTCTTTCTTTCCTCTCTCTTCCGACACGTCTCGCCTTTCCTCTCTCTCTTCTGTCAGGACACACACACACACACACTCAGCGGAGGTGAAGTCGAGAGGCTTGTCTTAGCGTGCCATCTGTCCTCGGCGCTGACGTTGGCTCTAATTACCACGTCTCCCCTGGCTAATGCTGCCTCATTAGGCCGCCGGAGCATGTGCAGCCGACACAAGCGCCGCCGAGAATTTGCACCAGGAAACGCGAGCTCGAGCCATTACGGGATCAGGAAATCTGTCTGGTGCGACAGGCAATTCACACCAGCGGCTAAACGCTCATTTTGCTTCTCTCCCTCTCTCTTTAGCTCTTCCTCGCTCTCTCTCGTGCTCTCTCGCTCTTCTCGTCTGGCTTTGGAAAGAGTTTCTCGGAGGCTCGAGTCCAAAGCACCAAAACAAAGGAGTCAAGACGGAGTCCTGATCCAAGACAGACCACGAGTCCAGCAAACACTCAGGCCTGATACTGAACAACACACTGATGATTACACATTACAGTTTATTTTTATATATGGACACAAAAATTAATCATTTAACTTGATAAACTTTTATTGAGATTTAATATTGTAGCCTACATGTCACAGATCTATACGCAACTCAGCAAGAAGCAATTTAAAAATGTGAACAACCACGTTTATATTCTACGTTATATTCTGGATTAATACACTTACATCTCATCTTGCATAGTTGTTAGTGAGCATGTTTATTGTTACAAGAGGTTAGCAAACCTTTAAAGAAGGTTAACAGATGAGTTTAGCTAACGTAAAACTACCTCGGCTAACGTTTTGCTGGAATGTAAATCCAAAGCAGGACAGAGCAGCTAACGTTAAATTAAAGACTACACTCTGAAACTGATTTATACGTAATGTTGCTTTAAACAAGGTCGCTGTAGACAAACCTGAAAACAGCTGACCTTTAAAAGTCACAGTGAGTTTCACGTCTGTGATTATTAGTTCTGTCTCCAGTAATTCCCGTTAGCATAGCGGCTCATTGCTGCTGCTACATTAGTGTTAGCTTGTGATGCTTCTTATGTGTTTCAGTTTGACTTTTTTGTGTCATAAATGAATAATTATGTGAATCAGATAACCAGCTTCCAATATTTATGTATTTTTTTCTCACCTGAATTTAAAGAACTTAAAACCTATTGATCATTTCTTGGGACCTTTTTATAGTACAGATGTTTGTTTCGACTGTAATTGAAACCACTGACAGTAACGTATGGATTGCGTATCCGTGATGTCTCTGTAGGTTTAAAGTCGTTTTGATGTCTAAGTCACAAATTTGCTTCAGTTTAAAAATAAATTAATCAGACAGCCTTTAATCACCTTCCCGTATTCAAAGAGTAACATTTATATTTCAGACTGATGGATTTTAAAATTATCATATTTTTAGAAATGTGTTTAATCTCCCACATTTCCAATTAGTCATAACTCTATACATGCAGGGTTAATTATCAGATATTAAATCACAGCCTGAGATGAAGAAGTTGTGATGATTGACGAGTGACGATATTTAAAAAGGCGCATTGCGTCTCGTTCGTCTCGTCTCCTGCAGCTTTCTAACGAACAGTTAATGACTCCGGAGGATTTTACAGCTTCTTGTTTACTGTTGACGCGTCAGCTGAAGTGAATATTAGTAAATGAAGAATACTTTTGAGTTTCAAAGCCACTAAACACCAATAATAACCTGACGTGTTGACTATGTCTGAAATGAAGCATATTACAGTTTTATGTCACCTCGAATGAATCCGTGTTAAGAGCGATCACGTGACTAACACCTCGCCTCCCGAGCTCGTCTCGGATCACAAACCTGCTCTTTTGTTGTGTTTCTGGTTAACCAGTTGCCACAGCGCTTGTCATGAACATCTTCGATAAACAAAGACTTTTACAGGTACTGACACCAGACGTCTGTCGCTGCTGACGAGCTGCAATTATTGATTTCCTCAGATTTACAGCTGTCAGAGCGAGGAAACCGCAACAGACTGCAGATAAAGCCTTCAGATCTTTATCTGGAGGATTTGTCAGATGATTCATGGCGTGGCAGGTCGACACACAGCGGTTAAAACTTGCTCTGTGCTCATGAAACTGGATTTTTAAAACAGAAATAAGTCTTAATTCACAGTCTGAAAGCCTGGTGGAGTCAAACAGCATTTAGTTTTTGGCAGGTGTTGATGTTTCACCCATGAGGGCCAACCTGCAGGCTGAAAACATCAGGTTTTCACATTAAACATGTCAAATTTCTAATTATGGAACGTTGTACTTTTTAAGTGTTTGAAGTGAAACCAGAAAAAGTTTTGGAGGTCTTTGGAGGCGAGTGTGTTGTGAGAACGATTTAATTGTGCCAAAAACAGCACCTGAGATTTACAGGTAGACGAGCTGAACCTCCGTAACGTATACGGGATGCATCAGACTGAGATCACTGCCGGGAATGATGTACATCTGCATGTCGAGCCACGAAACACGAATCAGCCTTCAGGCGTGAACCACCTGTACAGCCATCATTTAAATATGTCCCATCATTCTTTCTCTCTTGATCTCACCTGAGTGTTTGAAATGAGGCAGAAAAATACAAGAAATGAACATATTGATGTTGGAGAAGAACCAACTTCAAAACTTCTGTCGCAATCAGGACAAGTGTTTAACGGAAAATACGTCCCCGTTAACTCTGAAATGTAAAGGTGAAAGTACTTTTTCCAATTCATTTGAAATGTTACTTTAAAATCATCCAGTCATTTATTTTAGAATTAATTCACATCATTCATCACAAAAACATTAAACTGAAATACATAGAAACAGATGCGATACTTTACGTAAAGCATTTACAGTCTTCTAATGGGAGTTTAGCATTACAAGCTAACGTGAAGCTAACAGCAGAAACCCCAGTGATTTACAGCAGATTGCTGCTATGCTAACGGGAACTGTTCCTGACAAAACTTGTATTTTTGTAACAGTAACAAGTATTTACTCTGATTACATTACTTTTGATTAAAAAGCAGCGAGTCAACAACTTTGCTAACAGCCAAACATCAACCAGGTCACCAGCAGCAGACACAGCAGCAGCTAATATTACTGACTAGTCCAACAGCAGTCAGCCCAGCTCGGCGTCTGTCTTTCAGCCTTTTATTTCACCAAGCTCTCACCAACCACTAAAAGTCAGTCCCAGATTTACTCTTGTCCGGCGGCTTCTTGCTTGCTGTGTGTCAGATGGTGGATGTGGTGGAAAGGTGTTTAGCTTACACACCTGTCACACTGACCGAACTCTTTTGCCTCGATTGACACTCGGTGTGTTCCATCAACCCTCCACGCTTCGGTGTTCTCGGCTTCAGGTGGCGATAAAGCCGAGGTTTTCGCGCTACTTGCACAAACAAGTCTGTCTGTGACACGGTCGGATTGAGGCGCAGGTGGCAAATCATCGAGAAAAGAAGCTCCACAGAGACTCGACGAGGACAAACTGGATCAGATTTTAGACAGTCTATCTGCTGCTTTCCCCTCTGATGTCCTCCGACTGCTGCAGTGTATAGTTGTGGCTTGGTGTAACGTGAGCTTTGAAGGCTGATTGAGTCGAAACATCTCCGTAACATCTGTGTCACGTCTAGTTTCTGGATGGATGTTTTAAAGTACGTCTGCAGACTCTGAGTAGATTAAAAATGATCCACACCGGAGGGAGGATGTCGCCTGACACGTGGAATATCTTCAGTTTTTACACAACGTAAACATAACTCAGCCAAGAGACCATTATAACACCTTCTCTGTCCGAGCTCTCAACATCTCGACAAGTAAATTACTTGTGTTTATGAAGTATTCCCCACGGTGTCGTTTATTCCCCGTCATCCATATGTTCATTATTCCTCATGAAGAACTAATGGAGGTGGTTCGAACGTGAAGCCAAATCGGCTGCTGACCAACTTCTCCGTGCCAGGACGTGTTGTCCTGCATATGTATTTATGATTCCTCTTCAGAGAGCTAAAATAACCATTGTCTGCTTCTTCTGTGCTTCTAAAGTCAGTAAACTACAGACACAAACCTGGACCTACAAAGGTTAACAATTACAATAAATGTGACAATAAAAAAGATGGACGATGATAAAAACTATTTAAAAATAGTGTCAAAGTTTCAAAGCATGAAGCAAAAGGAGTAAAAATAAAACTCACCTGTTCAAATTATATTAACACAAAGTTATTAATTAAGAGCGTGGACGCTTTGATTGACAGGTGAGTGTCATTACAGATCACGTCCACTGATGATCCACGACTTTTATTTAGATTAGCCGGGAGGAGGAAGAGGCAGGACTGACAAGATGGAGACAACCAGAGACCACACTGGGCTTCCACACTGAGGTTTTAGACAGTCTGCGAGGACGTCACAGAGACTACATCCAGGTTTTAGACAGTCTGCGAGGACGTCACGGAGACTACATCCAGGTTTTAGACAGTCTGTGAGAACTTCACGGAGACTACGTCCAGATTTTAGACAGTCTGTGAGGAAATTATTACAATATAAATGGACAAGTAGACAGTATATAACCCCAAGTAAACTGCACCTTTTTAACCCAAATATCCCAGATACTTGCATTAAGTGTAAACAACAAAAAGGTTCTTTATTCCATTGCATGTGGGAATGCCCTCTGATACTCTCTTTTTGGGAAAAAGTGTTGTACTTGGCCAGTCGAATCATTGGAAAAGAAGTACCTCTTAAACCAAAGTTATGTTTATTAAATATTTACCCGGACAACTTTGCGACCTCCAAAAATGAGAAATTCTTACTCAGTATTTGTTTTCTGGAGGCAAAAAGATGTATAGCCTGTTCATGGAAAAGGGATAAACCTTGTACTACGTCGCAATGGTTAACAGGAATGTCTTTCTACATGGCTTTAGAAAAAATAAGCTACATCACGAAGAATAAGCTTGACAAGTTTTGGAAAATTTGGAAGGTTTTCTGTAATTTCCTTGAGAAAAATGATTTTGAAGTAGATGGCTGGAATGATGAGTTGATCTGAAGATTATTTATCTTTTCATTAATTTTGATTTAGCATGCGCATTTGTATGTGTCGCTATATATATGTATGCATTGAGACATGCATTTATCTGTTTGTTTATTTTTGTTTACTTTTTCTTTGTACCACTATTATTTGTACTCATATTATACTGAGTATCCCCCTTTTTATATATATATATATATATATATATATATGTGTGTGTGTGTGTGTGTGTGTGTGTGTGTGTGTGCCTTCTTGTTCTGTGTTGTTCACGGTTTGTAAATGAACAAAATGTGCATTAAACATATGTTTATAAAAAAAAAAAAAAAAGACAGCCTGTGAGGTTTTAGACAGTCTGCAGGGACGTCACAGAGACTACATCCAGGTTTTAGACAGTCTGCGGGGACATCACAGAGACTACGTCCAGGTTTTAGACAGTCTGTGAGAACGTCACGGAGACTACGTCCAGGTTTTAGACAGTCTGTGAGAACGTCACAGAGACTACGTCCAGGTTTTAGACAGTCTGCGGGGATGTCACAGAGACTACGTCCAGGTTTTAGACAGTCTGCGGGGATGTCACAGAGACTATGTCCAGGTTTTAGACAGTCTTTGGGTAGACTGAGTTTTGGTGATTAAAGTGTAACATCAGATGAACTGGAGGATGGAGCGTCCTCTGTGGGTTAAAAAGTCTCATTTAATAAATTAAAAGTCATTAAATCATCTAAAACATTCAGTGTTTTAATGAACTGTTACATTTTCAGACAGAGAGCACAGCCCTGAAACATCGTCCTGATCGGGCCAAACACCTCCTCAGTCCTCCGTGATCTGTCCTGAAACCTCTGGCATGCGAACGGAAAGGCCAAATCCAGACGGACGCCCACGCTTTACGACGTCAGGCCTGAACCGGGCCAAACTCCCACCAGCACCACCGTTCATCCTCGGGCCTCGGGCCGCTTCCCACGTCCAAGCTCATCATCTGGGAGGAAGCTGGGCTCTTACCGCCGTCGTCTGTTCGGGTCAGGCCTCAGACACCCACCATGAGAGGAGGGGACGCACAAATTATCCCTCCAAACGCCGACGAACAATGGACACGATCCGATCCAACAATGATGGAGACACAAAGAGACACCTACACTGAAGATTACTGAGCTGATGACAGATAATCAGGATTTAATGGACTGGTGTAAAAACTCGTTAAAGTTCACCTTCCCGTGACGGATTCAGCGTTCATTCGCTGATTCATGACTTCCTTTAAATATCCTGACAAACACACAAACAGACATCTCTGAGCCGTCCTGTGCATTCTATTTTTAGGACAGATTCAGTGACAGATGAATAAGAGTCTCCGTCAGCTCGTCTCAGACTTCTGCAGCAGGTGGAGGGTCGAAATGTCGCCTCGAGGCCCGTTCGCTCAGATCGGGCTTTGTGCTGCGTTTCCTCGGGAAGAAGAAGAAGAAGAAGGAGGAGGAGTGACTGGACGTTCGTCATTGTGTTTGCAGCCGGCCGTTGGCGAGCGAGCGGGAGCCGGTCCAGCCATCTTGTGTGGAAAATTTCGGACTGGGCACGAGCCGGCCATCTGCAGCTCCAGGCCTTCAGCAGCCAAACGCTCAGACACTTCAGATAACGGAGGACGAGCACGGACACTCAGATATGTGTTGGATGGAAGACGTTTGACGAGACGACATCGCAGAGGAACCATGTTTACATTTAGTTTTTATTTTCCTACATTTAAAATTCAACAAATTCAACACACACACACACCCAGACACACACACACACACCACATTTTAACAGACGTTCATCAGAGTTTATTCTTAAACTTAAAGTCTGCACAAAGTCAAACTTGATGTCCCATCTGTCCTCTGTGTCTGGACCGGCAATGAAAAAGTCACGTTTGAGTTATTTTCAGTAGCTAACCGCTAATTAACTGCTGCTAACTCAGTCTGCCGTTAGCATGCTAACAGAACCGGTCTCAGTGACCAGATCAGGAGACAAACAGACAAACATTTACAGACTTTATGATGGAAACATTGATCAGTAGCAAACTGCTAACTGTGGTTAGCTCAGTCAGCTGTGTAGCTAACTGAACTGACTCAGCCCGGGATGCCAGGATCCAAACCCGGCAAGAAAACCACCTCAATAGGCTGCTGTGTTCACTGTTAGACTGGACACTGCTGGTTCAGAGGTTCTGTTGCTGTGTTCACTGTTAGACTGGACACTGCTGGTTCAGAGGTTCTGTTCGGTCTGGCCGTGTTCGCTGGAGGTAGACGCTGATGCTAGCTCGTAGCGGTGTAACTGTGAGTGTTCAGTGTGAGCAGACGGACTGTAAATCTTCAGATTGAATCCTCTGAAACAAACAAACAGTGAAAACACCTTTTCTCAGGCTGAGTGTGAACTTCCTCCATGTTTCTTGTTTCTTCTCCTCAGACTCTTCAGGTATCTTCAGCGGTGTGTGTGTGTGTGTGTGTGTGTGTGTGAGAATCACAGTGTGCGGTGGTAGTTGTGCAGTCTCTCCTGTTGTTTAGGAGACGGTTGGGGAGGGAAGGTGACATCATCTCTACACCTGAGGCGGCGGAGCTGACACCTCCATCTCTCCGACAGGTGAGAAGGCACAAACAATCCAGAGCTCATAATGAAGACGCTGCTGGTCTCAAACACTCAGATCAGCTTTATTTCAGTGTACGCGTCTGAGATTTAGAGGGTACGTGAATAATTTAACAACTTTATTATTAATGTGTCGAGGAGAGACTCTAAAATCTGAGACGAAGTTTACATCTACAGAGACGTTCACACAGACTGTCTAAAACCTGGACGTAGTCTCTGTGACCTGACTTCATACTGCAGCAGCCAATCAGACGATCAGATAGTCAGAGCGCTCAGGTGCGTTCACACTCTGACTCTACCTGTTGTGTTCTGCTTTATTTGTTGAAGCAGCTTCGACGTCTGAGTCTGGCTCAGTCTGCTGTGGTCAGGTGACACAGACCGTGAATGATGAGTAGGAGCGGCTTTAGTCCTGCAGACCACTTCCTGTGACATCACGATGAGTTAAATGAAGCACACCTCCACCTGTGCGTCCTGGTTTCTCTCTCCATCCTGTGAACCTTCAGAGCCTCCGTCAGTCGTGACTGATGGTGCAGTTTTGGGTTTTAAAGAAGTCGTCTGAGCTCACGAAAGTGTCGTGTAAAAAAGACAAACAGCGTTACAGACACGGCGCGGCGCTGAGTCGACTCTGAAATATGGAAGATAGATGCTTACCTCGTTCACACCTCTGATGAGGAGCTGAGGTGTGTGTGTGTGTCTGTGAGTTTGAAGGTGGGATAATTGATTTGGACAGTCGCCAGGAAGCAGGGACATCTGCTGACATCACACCACACACCTGAAATCTGTACACACACACACACACACACACACACACCAACAGTTTGAATTCATCAGCTAAGCATAAACATCCTCATTAGCATACACAGTGTGTGTGGAGGTAGAATCAGGGCTGAACAGGTGATAAAAACAGATGCTCCTCACACAGATTTCAGATTTTATGTTAAAGACGACGTGAACAAATTCAATGAATTGATTCATTAAAGAGAAGCTCTTTGTTCGAGCTGTTGCGTCCCCTCATGTAAACCAGCGTCTCGTGACTGTGACCTGCTACATAGCCATGCTGAGCTAAGCTAATGTAACGAAACATGTAGCACACGGAGACTCTGATAATCTGCCCTGAATGAACCACAGACTTTAAAGTTTGGGTTTGTCCAGCGTGGACACAAGACGTTAAAAGCAGCCGCTCAGGACTGCTTAGCTCTGTTAGCTCTGTTAGCACTGTTAGCACTGAGCTGCTAGCTCTCAGCTAACGTTAACACACAGAAATGACTGTCAAAGTCTCAGCAGACTCTCTGTATGACAACACATGCTCATACCTGATAAGTTCACGTTAGCTCTGTTAGCTCTGTTAGCTCTGCCTCTCTGAGCCGTTAGCACTCAGCTAATGCATTTACACACACAAAGTTTTATGAATGACTGTGAATGGACTTCAGTGACTGTCAAAGCTCTCCTTGTGTCCGGATACAGAGAGCCTGACAGCTCTGCTCATAGCTGATACGTTTCATTATCTCAGTTAGCGCCATTAGCTTTGTTAGCTCCGACTACTAGCTGCCATATTTCTGATAACTGAGCAGTCAGATTCACTTTAGGTCAGACAGTTTCGACAGCAGCTACTTGTGACTGTTAGCTCTGTTAGCTCCAGTAGCCCTGAGCTGTTAGCTCTCAGCTAACGTTAACACACATTTAGCACACAAAGCAGCTCTAAATGAACTGCTCATGACTGCTTAGCTCTGTTAGCTCTGTTAGCTCGGACTTAAAAGATAAGCTGTAATATCTGAAGCTGTGCAGCGCTTTCAGTCTGTCCTGCACAGCAGTGTAAATATATTCAGGCTAAAAATATAAATGTGGACAAACGTTGTGTACATACACCATCAGACTGGATCAAACGTGTGTGAGGTGAATATTCTCTGATCGTCTCAGACTCGGTGGTGTAGTAGTGTTTTGTGTTTTCTCTCCACCCACCCGCTCGGCTTCAGAATCTGTTTCACTCACTAAATTGGCTCCTCAGACACCCTTCCCCTTCTTCCCCATCTCTCATTTAAAAAGTGAGAAATTATAATTATCTGAATTATGCTTTTAATGATGCGTTAATTAGAGTCATGGAGTGAGATTAGCCTATGAAGTATTACTTGTGAAATCCTTCCAGATTCATCCGAGCTCGCAGTACAGGCGGAGAGAGGAGGGAGAGAAGCGCTCGGTGATTAGCGCACCAATAAATAACAGAACAGATTGTGGTGCATATGCTTACGATTACAACTTTTAAACCAACGCTTTAAACTCACACCGACTGTCTTCTGCTGGCAAGAGGTTTCTGTACTAACAGCCCAGTCGGTTGTGTGCAATTCTCACCAAATGTGAACTATTATTATACCGTGTGAGGAGAAGACTGATCTCTCAGCTTTTACTGCCTGCAAGCTCGACTAACGCTGCAGAATGAGCTCGTCTGTGTTTCAAACATTCAGACTAAAGAAAGTCCACGTCAAGTCCAGATTCATCTGTCACCTGGACACAGGTGTGGACCAACAAAGAGTCAGATAACATAATGCTAATGTCAAGTGGTCAAGCTAAAGGTAATATAATAAAGCTAACACAGCTAACACTGAGGAGCCAGTAGGTTTAAAGCTAGTGTTAATGTAACTAACTGCTAACATAAGTTAATGTTATGGACCTCACTAGTTTTGGGAAAAGGCTAACATAGCTAACCGATAATATAAGCTAATTTTGAGATATAGCTAATGTAGCTAACTGCTAACATTAGCTATCTTAGTTAGCTTGAATGTAAAGCTAACATTAGCTAATGTTATGAACTTAGAAGTTATTTTTTCCTCCATGATAGCTGCTAACATTAGCTACCTGTTGCTGTGTTCACTGTTAGACTGGACACTGCTGGTTCAGAGGTTCTGTTGCTGTGTTCACTGTTAGACTGGACACTGCTGGTTCAGAGGTTCTGTTGCTGTGTTCACTGTTAGACTGACACTGCTGGTTCAGAGGTTCTGTTACTGTGTTCACCGTTAGATTTTGGACACCGCTGGTTCAGAGGTTCTGTTAATACTGTGTTCACTGTTAGACTGACACTGCTGGTTCAGAGGTTCTGTTGCTGTGTTCACTGTTAGACTGACACTGCTGGTTCAGAGGTTCTGTTACTGTGTTCACTGTTAGACTGGACACTGCTGGTTCACCTCCTTCCTGATGACATCATGTGTAGTCTTCTCTCGGCTTGACTTCGACTCGACTTCATCAAGTTTGAAGAGCAACATTAGTTACTCATGGGCCAGTTAGCAAGCTAATATTAGCAGTCATCCTGCTGAGGCTGTTTGTGGACGTCTAAAGTTTCTGCCAAAATATTTGAACCAGACGACCTCTGTATGACCTGTATGACCACACCTGTACAGAAGCTGATCGTAGCACAAACATAATTACATCTATTTGTGTACAAATGCAAATATTTCCATCAGCTTCATTAGCTGTTAGCTTCACATGTATTTGTTCTAGATGACATAATAATAAGCTGATTAGTAAATGATGAGATAGTTTACAGCTCATGACGTGTTGCTGCCTTTAAAAGATTAATCTGCTTAATTAAAATATTTTTAATGCTTTTGATGATTTCACAGAAACTGGATCAGAGAGACGTTCAGACAGGAAACAAACCAACAGACAGATCTAATGTCCCCATGCACCTGACCCATTAACATGTACTATTGATCTGGGAACTGTGACAGGAAACAGAGGTGACTGTAAAAAAGTGAATTTATCAGGAGAGCAGCTTTAAAGCTTTAAACTCGTTAGATCTCAGATTAATTGCAGTGTGTCTCACACAGTCATTATGAGTGTTTGCCCTGCACACACATACACACACACACACACACACAGAAAAACAAACCAACGCAGCTTACTGGCTCATTGCATTTATGTAAAACATGTGTGCCATTATTAGTCTCCTTACCCAGTCAGCTCCTCACATTTACATGGAGAGGGGGAGGGAGGGGAGGCTCTCCTCTCCCAGCCAGAAAAACCTCCTCGTCTGTTAAACACACTGAATGTCTCCATTAGAGTCTGATCAGACCAGCATGAAAATAACTGAATATGATTACTGCTCAGCTTCAACTCTCTGTGATTTATACACTTTATCACGGACACACGCTTTAGCATAAAGCAGCTAACCACTAATTAGCTGCTGCTAGCTGAATCTGCCGTTAGCATGCTAACAGAACCAGGCTCAGCAGCTGGACCGGACCGGGTTGGAACACAGCCCGTGGAGACCAACAGGAATAACGTGACAGCACCGAGGTGATTTCGGCAGACTTTGGTGATGGAAACATTGATCAGTAGCAGGAGAGCTCAAGCTGATATAACAAAGCTAACACAGGTAACACTCAGGACCCAGTTGGTTTGGAGCTAGTGCTAATGTAGCTAACTGCTAATTAGTAAGTTTGTGTTATGGACCTCGCTAGTTTTGGGGGAAAGGCTAACATATATAAGCTAATGTTGTAGATTTTCCTAGCTTCTGATATATAGCTAATGTAGCTAACTGCCAACATTAGCTACCATTACTTACTGGGCAGTGAAGTGTTAAATTCGTGGTTAGCTCTTCGCAGCTAACCGAACTGACTCCAGCCCGGGATGCCAGGAGCCAAACCTGCAAGAAACCACCGTGTGTTCGTTAACGCAAAGGATAGATTTTATTATTACGCTATGGTATAAAGAAGCAATCAAGTAATTAGTTGCTGCTAGCTGAATTTGTTAGCAGGCAACAGAACTGCTCAAAGAGCAGACAGTGATGTCTTGGGGATGTTGTCATCTGTGTAGAGTGTGTGTGGTTAAAAGCATGGCAGATGGTCGTGTGTTCTTTATTACATGAAGGTGTCACCTTCTGGTCCGCGGGTCCAGAACCAGAACCCACAGACTCCAGATCAGGTCCTAAACCTGACCTAGCTTACGACGACAGTCGTTCCCTTCCTCCACTGCAGATCCAAACAGACCGTGCAGTGGACATTTGGGTAATCCATGTTTGTAACAACACCGGCTAGAGCGCGGAATCGCAGGTATGCCATGTTTGCTCAGCCACCGCGGACGCCGGCTCGGTGCTTAAGGCCTGGCGATGAGCCGCAGGAACCTCTACTTTCAAACCCCCGCGAGGGAAATCAGCCTGCTAATTTGCAGGATATGCTGCCCTCCTCGTTAAGCATGCATGGCTGCAGCTAAACAAGCAGAGAGAAGGAGGCTCGTGGAGAGGCTCGCTGAGCGCCTGAAAGGACGGAGCCGGATACCCAGGCCTCCTTTAACCTGCTGTCACCTTTAAACAAATGAGATCTAAATCACTAACTAATGTCTGTGATGTGGCTGAGAAAACCCAAGTTAACGATAAGCACTGAGTCACGCAATGCATCGACAGTTTGTCCAAGACAGAGAAATAAAGAAAAAAATCAGAAACTCAAAGTTTTCATGAGAATGTTTCTTTTTAAACATATAATCTTTATACGTGAAATCTGGAACAGGTTAAAATGTAGTGTTAGAAGTTGCGTTAAACCTGGACGTGTCTCTCCGCGACGCCTCAAGAGATCAAACCTGGACGAGTCTCCGTGACCTGATTTCATACCGCAGCAGCCAATCAGTCAGTCAGAGTGCTCAGGTGTTCAACCCACCGTTGTAACTGTTTATTTGTTGAAGCAGCTTCAACGCTCTGAGTCTGAGTCAGTCTGTTGTCAGTGACAGCTATGTTCCAATGCAACAACCCTGCAGCAGTCGCTGTAACCCTGATACAGCCGCCTCACTTCAGATCGTCTTTCAGACTCATCACTAGTGAGACATCGTGCACAGCATGAACAACAAAATCACCATTGACTGTTAAATCAACGTGAAGCACAGCAGTCATTTGACTGCAGACAAAGGACAGATGTTAGCAGGTGTTTTAACGGACAAAATAAACGGGACGTGGCTGTATCCTGTTACAAAGATTTACGATGAGACTAAACCGCTTAAGTCGCTTCACTGGCTCTTCTCAAAACCGACACCAGTCAGCTTCGCTGGCGCCTGCTCGCAGATCGAAAGACCGTCACCTGGTTTTAGCTGGTCAATGAGCCGAGGTCAGCTGGTCGGGGGATCACCCTATTCACCCGATCATCGTGGTTTTGGACGATAAATAAATTATATGAGTGAAAACAGTTTGAACGGTCGCTTGAGCGCTCCATCCATCGCCCATCTGTCACGTTAATCCACTCTAACCTGAAATCATCTGTAACAAATTTAATGACACGTCTTTGTCTTCCTGTCGCCACACGCCTCTACAATAAAACTCACACCAGCATTTTATGACATGAATCATCCTGAACGTCGTATTAATCTGAACGCCGTAATGCCAAATGTAACATCATGAAGTAAATAGTGTTATTAAAACAAGTGAAGACAGTAAGAGGAGAGTTGACACGCCTGGATTTATGACTCTCGACGATGGCCGTACCCGTCGCAACGCCTGATGAGTTCAGCTGACTTTAATATTCATGTTAAAGATTTTACTGGTCGTGGTGGATGACAGCACCGGAAGCGTGTTGCATAACGCTTCACTGTGAATTACCAAAAATAATAAATCACGGACTACAGACGATGCTGTGAGCTGTGTGTCTGTCATTAGTCAGTCTGTTCTCACGCTGTGTAACTCTGTTCCAGATACGTAACGCTTTACGGCTAACAGTAAACGGCTAACGGTAAACGGCTAACCGGCTAACCGGCTATCTTATCCTGCCATGAGATCAGATATATTACAGACTGATACCGGCACTGGTCCTGACCCGGTTCATGGTTTCATTTGCGGCTCGTAAGATTTTAGTTTACCCACAATCCTCGTCTTTTCTCTTGTTCTCAAATCGGTGTTGTCACTATTTAGCTTCCAGCTGTACCGCCTCTCCCACACTCCTATTGGTGCCTAATTACAATTCCTCAGACACTGTTTTAGTCATTTATTAGAGTTAATATAAGCTCTGCAGTCTGTGTGACTGTCTTCATCAGACCTGCTAATTGTTGCAATATCTAATTTTCCTTTGTCTTGAATGTGATTAGAAGCACCCAGCTGGCATCAATGAAATCAAACATTATTTACACGTTCAAAAAAACTCAATATTCACCTTGAAACCTGCAGGATGTTTTTTTTTTTAACACTTTGTTCAGAATAGAAAAGAAAATCTAACGAGTCCTCCTGCTGCACGCTGCCTACCAACGAAGAAGAACAACAAGAGAAGAAGAAGAAGGCGAGGCGCCTACCTGGGTGTGTTAAACGGCTCTAGGGCCTGCAGCAACACAACAGCGACGTCACTGCTCCAACGTGATGCTGGAGGTCCTGCTGTTTTCCTCGGCTTTCTGCACATGTTTATGTAATGAGCCCGCTCGCCACCGCCACTGCCGCTACACCACCACCGCCACCACCACACCTCCTCCTCCTAACATTAATTAGCACAGTGCTACCTTGCTCAATATTTGGTAACAGAGCCACGTCAAGGATGCAAGAAATTTGCAGGATTTGCTTTAATTAGGTGCAGCAGAGCACAGGTGTGCTAACGAAAGCAAAAGGAGCTAATTTGAATAAAAATTGTCCTGCTATTTAGGAGGAGGCGGGCGTGAGGGAAGTGGGGATTAAATTAGCAATCCACAAAGGTAAACAGTGATGCTGTTTTGTAGTTAACGCCGCAACAATTTGTCTTCGACCGAAGATCAGAGCAAATTTATCACAGAGACTACGCTCCAGGTTTAGACAGAAGTTCATGGGATCCCAGAGACTACTTCCAGGTTTAGACAGTCTGTGGGAACGCCTCAGAGACTATCTGCATTTTAGACAGTTCATAGATCGCCACAGAGACCACGCCCAGGTTTTAGACAGTTCAGGTACATCACAGAGACCACGCCCAGGTTTTAGACAGTCTGTGGGGACATCACAGAGACTTCACGCCCTGGTTTTAGACAGTCTGTGGGGACATCACAGAGACTACGCCTGTTTGCCAGACAGTCTTCGGCATTTTCACAGAGACCACGCCCAGGTTTTAGACAGTCTGGTGGGGACGTCACAGAGACTACGTCCAGGTTTTAGACAGTCTGCGGGGATACAGAGACTACGTACTGGTTTTAAACAGTAGCCTTTTTGCTGACCTTCCTTCCTTCCTTCCTTCCTTCCTTTCCTCGATGTCGTCAAACTGAGTCCCAATGAGACTCAGCAGTAATACTAACACCGCGCTCTGCTCAGTGACGGTGTTTAAGCTTCATTTTCAGCCGTGAGCAGAATGAGACGTTTGTTTGTTTGGCGAGCAGAGGAATCCATCTCAGAACCTGGAGGCTTAACGCTAGAACGCTCCCACATCTGCATAACGCTACAATTAGTGTGTGTTGTGAAACAAGTGTCAGAGACACAGGCCCTCCATGACACATACACAGTCAGCCTACCAGCTCATACCTCCACCTTCTCTTCAACACCTAGCCGCACAGCAGCAGACAGGAAGTGAGCGCTGATTAATTGAAGGTGGTCTGATCTGATGCTGCTCAGGTGCTGCTGTGAAGGTGAAGTTAAAGTCAAGCACGAGCTAACATAAAAACAGTGAGCCTGTTGGTCTCAGGCTGTGCTCGACCTGGCTCCGGTCCGGCTTCTGAGCCCAGTAATTCTACAGCTGTTAGTCAGAGGTTTTGTTGCTGTGTGTGTATGTGTGTGTGTGTGTGTGTGTGTGTGTGTGTGTGTGTGGTCGAGGCTCTTGACTTCCTGTGCGCGACTCATACTGTGGAGGATGTTGGTGTTTAAAGATTCTGGCTCACCCTGTTAATGGTCCCATGCCTGACACGATGGAGGACTCACCAGGTGAAGATGGCGCACTGCTTGCTTATGTAAACTTCAAATACTTTTCCATCTCTGGAGTCTGAGAGCGCCTCTCGCTCCTTCAGTAAAAACCACAGAGTTGGTTCAGTTCCCCGGCAGGGGGACCCTGAACACACGCCAGCCTCCGCCTGCAGCCTCTACCTGTGTGTGGGATCACCTGTGCGACTTGTATCAGATTAATGAGGAGGACTGTCCTGATCGGGCAGCTTTCAATTCGAATGCCACCCTCCGTCATCGCCGGGTTCACCAGGAAGCTGAATAGCAGCTTGCAAGTTTGTCCCCGCATCATGTTCACTCAGCCTCCTTCTGTAAATCAGCTCCCGTGGAGCGTGTTAGCAGACCTCTGTATCACAGGACACTCAGAGCCGCTACACTTTGTTGAGGAATCCGTCGCAAGACAGCGGTATGAACTCCAGATGAACAGATGTCGCTGTCTTTGGTCGTACGACCTGGATTAAAGTGATGCTGAGTCAACGGATATCATGATGACCGCGCGGCATCTACGTTATTTGTTACGCTAGCAAGCAGTTGACACGCGCTCAACGACGTAAAACAAACGTCCAACAGTTCAGGAAGAAAACTCACACTCGTTCTCTGAGTCAGTCCGGTCAGAGATTCGGACGCTGTGAAAATAGTGTTTTGAAAACGTTATGATTAGTCTGCTGATGAAGGATCACAGACGGCTCAAAGTCTCAAGAAAGACAAACCTTTGATTAAAGCTTGTTTATAAGTGAACTGAAGATACGTAAAAGTCGCTGGTTGGAGTTACAGATCGTCATTCGTGCAGATGACCATAAAGTTTTAGTGTTTCAATCGACGGAGCGGACGGGTGAGGCGAAGCGCCGGAGACAGACAGCGCGAGCAAACAACTGTGGTATTTTTGAACAGCTCTCGGCTTACCAGCCTCGCCGCCCCACGAGCTTCCTAATCCTCCGCTTCAAACACACAAAAACTGTCGATGCTGTAAACAAAGATCAAAGCAGCAGCCCGTCAGTTGCTGTCGTCACAGCTCGGCTTCCAAATCACGTTAACAAGACCAAACACACGCGCAGCGGGCTGATGGGAAGAAACATGAGGGTACAGACGGAGTCCAGCGATCTTCTCTCCAAGATTTTCAGTCAAAACTTACAAACACAATCATCATTATTAAAGTTATTAAAGTTACATCTCAAATCAAAGTCAGTAAACTGCTGCCAACTGTAGCTGCTGTTAGCTCAGTTTGTTAGCTGCTGTTAGCTGGGAAGAAGACGAGCTTTTCATGGCTGGTGCATGTGTCATGCCAGAACTGGAGCTGGGCTTGGCATACCAGTATCATTGGTCACGTTAGCTGCTGAAGTCATTTCAAGCTAGCAGTAACGTTAGCAAGCATCAAGCTACGTCCAGGTTTTATACAGTCTGGCTACACGGCTAACGTTAGCCTGATAGCTTCATATGTGCACTATGGACTGGAAGTCAGCTTGCAGCTGCTCAGTCAGTTCATCATCGCCACATGCCTCGTCATCAGTGTCACGGTTCGGCAGGTTAATGGCTTCAGACGGTATTTTCCTAAAACTCTGCGACTCAGCAGATTTTGCGAGCAGGTGCTGGTCAGGTGACAGACGACATCGTGTCTGAGCACGATGACTGTCTGTTTGAAATGACAAACAACAGATAATTAGTGTTTTTGTATTTTTCTCTTTACCTGTGTGACAGGCTGAGTCACCCCAGTGTGTGTGTGTGCATGTTTGTGTTCAGGTGAATCAGTAATCAGGTGTGTGTGTGTTTTATCTTGGCCGACGTTTGTCTGAAAAAGTCAACCGTTCTGAACAAACTAACAAAGTCGTGAATCTTCATCATCGCATCAGAGCTCGCAGTCAGAATCAGCCTCTCCAGAGATCATGAAAATACCAATCTGTGAGCTCGTTGTTTGTGGGTCGCACCAATCATCAGAATATGATCTGAATATTTACACGCAGGTGAACTCGCTTCATGAAAAACAATGAACTGTTAATCTAAATCGCTGATTGTAAACAAACAGGAAGTCATTTTATTTACATCTATAATAATAATTATTAACATTTAATTATTTAACGAGGTCTGAGATTAAATGTAACTTCATGAAGTTGATTCGTTGAATCATTCTGTTTACCGTTGAGCTGGTCTGATGTTCAGGAGTGTTTCTGATATTTCAGTGTTCAAATATCAGAAACACTCAATAAATATGATGAGCTTCATAAAGCGCGTATTTCATGAGTGCAGGTTCCTGATGGCGGTAGGTTGTCAGTGTGTATTAAATATATATGTTTCTGTTTAATAAATACTTATCTCATTATTAACGAGGTTCGAGAGCGCTTTCAGTGATTTATGAGTTCATGAACGTCGTCAATTGAAGAGTGGAAAATATGTTGACATAAAAATAAAAATGTGATTTTAAAAATAATCAGGTCAGATTTTATAGTTTTTATTTTGACTGTAAAATTCTTTATAAGAAAATATCTGACAAAATTATCTGAAGCAAAATTAAAAGGAAACTTAAAAAGTTACTGTAGAAAATTATACTGATTTTAATATATATATATATATATATATATATATATATATATACTGAACAGATAGTATTAAAACACAGAATAATATAAATAATAATAAAAAATGAGATAAAGACACAAAAGAAATCTGAATCAAAAAAGAATTCAGTGAATAAAAACAGCAAAATTAAATTTAAAGAATAAAATCTGAGAAAAAGTTTGAAAGAAATCAGCAAAATCTAAAGAAAACATTTTAATTTTGTTAATCTTCATTTAAAATAAGTTTCTAATTAAATGTTTCTCCAAAATAAAAGACTGAGTGAAAACATGAAATTATTCATTTATGTCGACTAACGGCGCAGAAACAAACCATCATTTAAAGAATCGGTGAGTTAAATGTGATTTTCTGCTGATTAAGTGTAATTATGTGCTCATGACTCTCAGCCGTCATTACACTTAATTAGAGTTTCTTGACTGATTCATAAAAACATCTTTACAGCTCCAGCCCTTCCCAGCCAACTGCTTGCGCGGCCCGCTCCAGGTGGGAGGGAGGAAGTGGAGGAGGTGGTGACGTGGCTCGGGCTCTGATTCAGAACGCCTCTGCTCGGCCTGCATCGCCCTGTCCACCAGCTCTTCCAGTCTATAAACGCTTGCACACTCAGCGCTGCAGGCCCCGCCATTAGCCCGGTCATGAAGGTAAATCAAAACCCACAGGGCTCCTGTCGTCATGGAAACGCCCAAATCGTTAAGAAATCATGGTGAGCTTAACAGGCCCTTCAGCACGCCGGGCAAGTTTTTAGAGAAAGTAGAGCGTCACTTCAGGCTCAGACGAGGTGCTCATGTGAAAACTGACTGTCAGGTCGGACGCTGGCGCTTTCATGGGCGCTTCTCTGCGGCGCTTCCCTGCGAAGGCTTCGCGGCGCCCTGGCGGCGCTCTGCGGCACCATGGCGCGCTTGCAGGACAGGCTAAGTTGGCATGCAGAGTTTGAGCTCACATGAAGTGTACGGCACATTAATCACCTGACGGAGGAGTCTATCTGACAGAGAGGTGGAGCAGAGCGACTATGGACAGATGTAAATCTTTACAGATGACATCGTTTTCAGGCTGAGAGACAGGAAGTTACATCACTGAGCTGAGACAGGCAACGCTAACCGTCAACGCTTAGAGACGAAGACACGAAGAAGAACTTTAGAGAACTTGCCCGAGTTGACAACCATCTCAGAGTCCACGACGCCATACTCTCATACGCTAGCCTGTTAGCATCAAGAAGGTAGAGAGTTCCTACGCCCCGACAGACTGTCTAAAAACCTACAGTCTCTGTGACGCCTCGCAGACTGCTCCAAACCTGATCGTGAGTCTCTGTGACGCCCCACAGACTGCTCCAAAACCTGGACGTAGTCTCTGTGACGCCCTCAAGAGACTGTCTAAAAACCTTCTGTAAAGTTTTCATTGTACAGAGACATTGTGTGTGTGTGTGTGTGTGTGTGTGTGTGTGTGTGTGTGTGTGTGTGTGTGTGAGATGAAGGCTGGATATGTGGAAATCCCCTCCGTCGGCGTGCCTTGACACCGTCAGCCTTTCACCTTTCTTTAACGCCAGTCAAATTTCTCCATCACAGCTGTTTGACTTCTACTGTCACGCATGTTTAATCACACACACACACACACACACACACACACACAGCTCCTAAACTTTTTATGTAAACGAGCGGACAGGCGGTGGTTCAGGATGATCAGCTGATGGATCGATGATGGTGTTGTTGGTGTGATGCTGAGCAGCAGCTCTTAGCGCGTGGTGCAGAGCGGCTAACGACAGACTCTGATGTTAATTGGCTGTATTTACAGCGATTAAGTTGATTGGGTTGATCAGGGGTTTGATAACCAGTGGCTGGCTTCATTTGTCTCATTTGGATAAATACTTTAATAACATTATGGTTGTTCAGCCTCGGTGATTCAGCACACACTGAGCTGATGATGATGATGCCACTACAACACTCGACTGATTGGAGGGTCGTTCCTCGACGCAGTGTGAAACAAACTCAGATCTAATCGAGGACGCAGACGTTAAAATGATCCAAATGAAATCAGTTTGTTCAATAAAACTTCATTTAACGAGACAAACAATAAAGAAACATGATTTTGCGCATTAATCTAAGGCGCCTGTAGATGTTGTTAGTGCGCGCCATGTTTCAGGCCTGTAGATGCTGTTAAAAGCTGCGTCATGTTTCAGTCCTGTAGATGCTAGTGCTGCGGCCATGTTTCAGTCCTGTAGATATTAGTGTTCGCCATGTTTCAGTCCTGTAGATATTAGTGCTGGCACAGCTTCAGGCCTGTAGATATTAGTGCTGGGCAGGGCCACAAGCTCAGTCCTGTAGAGATGCTGTTAGTAAGCAGCGTCATGTTTCAGTCCTGTAGATGTTAGTGCTAAGGCCATGTTTCAGTCCTGTAGATGTTAGTGCTGCGCTTGCAAGCCAGTCCTGTAGATGTTAGTAAGGCCATGTTTCAGTCCTGTAGATGTTAGTGTTATACGCGTTTCAGGCCTGTAGATGTTAGTGCCAAGGCCATATTTCAGGCCTGTAGATGTTGTTAGTGTTACATTGAAGGCTTCAGGCCTGTAGATGTTGTTAAAGCAAGGCCATGCTTCAGGCTCAGATGCTGTTAGTGCTGCGCCATGCTTCAGGCCTGTAGATGTTGTTAGTGCTGGGCGCCAAGGGGCCTCAGGCCTGTAGATGTTGTTAGTGCTGCGTCATGTTTCAGGCCTGTAGATGTTGTTAGTGCTGCGTCATGTTTCAGGCCTGTAGATCAGGGGTCCCCAGTAGTAGCTAATTTTCACCCTCACACAATGGTATATTCCGACGTGACTTGCTCAGGATCAAGCCGTGAAGTGTGTGCGGGCGAGACGAGCTAACGGAAGAAAACCAGAAAACAAAATGTCGAAACTGTTGAGGAAACGGAAAATAGATTTAGAGCGTAGAGTTTTTAACCTTTCTGGGAACAGACTGGGCAGATCTGTCTAAAAATCTTAAGTTTTACATATCTGTGAATATCTCTGAAACGTGTTTACGAGCAGAGATGTGGTTTTTGCACTGTATCACTGGAGAGATCCGCTGAGAACGGAGATGTGTGGTTCATGTCTGTGCGACACTTCCTTGTTGTCCTATGCCACCACGTAAAAGACCAATCAAAAAATAGATGTTCGGCAGACAAATGGAAAAACATTACGAGGCAGAATACCTTCTTTTTCAACCAATCAGTGGACGGTTCTCATGACTTATTCTCCTAGCCAACTAGCAGAGTTCGTGGTCTTGGTGGGAGGACACAGAAAGAGATGCAAGGAAAAGGTAAAAGAAAAACAAGTTTGTCAATCTGCAAAGATAAAGTGGCGGTGCTCAAAGAATTTAACATTTGCCGATGCTGGCAAGTGAAGGGCACTGCAACAATGATCATTATAATCACAATACTGGTTATCACTTTGGTCCATATCATTTCCTAGACTGACCCTGGCCCTCATCACAGAAAGTGAGTTGATGGCCCCAATCAAAAAAGTTTGGGGACCCCTGCCAGATGTTGTTAGTGCTGTGCGCCCCGCCATATTAAGAGTACAGCTACAGCAAGCGCCACCAACAACACCAACAACAACACCGTACGCGTTTCAGGCCCAGATGTTAATGCTGCGTCATGTTTCAGTCCTTGTAGATGTTGGGGTGCGCCATGTTTCAGGCCTGTAGATGTTAATGCTAAGCCATGTTTCAGTCCTGTAGATGTTAGTGCTGCGCCATGTTTCAGTCCTGTAGATGTTAATGCTGCATCATGTTTCAGGCCTGTAGATGTTAGTGGGTGTTGGCCATGTTTCAGTCCTGTAGATGTTAATGCTGCATCATGTCGTGCCCGTAGATGTTAGTGTTAAGTACATGTTTCAGTCCTGTAGATGTTAGTGCTGCACATGTTTCAGTCCTGTAGATGTTAGTGTTGCGCCATGTTTCAGGCCTGTAGATGTTAGTGCTGGGCGCTTCATGTTTCAGGGCCTGGTAGATGTTAATGCTGGGCGCTATGTTTCAGTCCTGGTAGATGTTAGTGTTATGTCATGTTTCAGGCCTGTAGATGTTAATACAAGGCCATGTTTCAGTCCTGTAGATGTTAATGCTGCATCATTTCAGGCCCAGATGCTACAAAGTGCCGGCGCCATGCGCGCCAGTCCTGTAGATGTTAATGCCGCATCATACGCCAGGCCTGTAGATGCTTGGGGTGCTGCGCCATGTTTCAGTCCCAGATGTTAGTGCCGCGTCATGTTTCAGTCCTGTAGATGTTAAAGCGCGCCATGTTTCAGGCCCGTAGATGTTAATGCTGCGCCATGTTTCAGTCCTGTAGATGTTAGTGCAAGGCCATGTTTCAGTCCTTGTAGATGTTAGTGCTGCGTCATGTTTCAGGCCTGTAGATGTTAGTGCTAAACATGTTTCAGGCCTGTAGATGCTAGTGCGCGCCATGTTTCAGTCCTGTAGATGTTAGTGCTGCGCCATGTTTCAGTCCTGTAGATGTTGGTAAATGGCTGCTCCATGCGCTCAGTAGTGAAAGCTGTAGTAACTCTTCATTAAGTCTTCAGTCTCGTTAGCTCAGGCGTCCATAGTGACCTGTGCTCGTTAAACATAACGGTGTGTGCTTGTTATCACAGATTGGGTGTTTCTGAGGCGCCCATCTTGGATTTCTCACCTGTCCTGGTCTCAGGTGCATCACCCCAGCTCGTTACAGACACACTGATGTCTCATCAAGCCTTTGTCGGCCGCCTGCTCTCTTCCTTTAATTGAATTTAATAAGCATCACTAACTGCTGCAGCTCACCTGGACTCACCTGTCGGTGTCGTGGTGTTTAAACAGTCGGTGCTCTGAGGAGATAAAAAGAAGCGATAATTTGTTTCTGTCAGTCGTGCACCTACATGCCTCCCACCATCTGTTATTTCATTTCAGCCTCTCATTGTGAATACTGAAACATTTCCACATGGCAACAGCACCAACATACAGGCAGGTAGCAGCGACTGGAGGAGAGGAGCGGTTCCATCATCAGATTCTTATGTTCATCAGTCCACGGTGTTTTTATTGCAGAGACGTGTTCTGCTTCCATCAGTTTGACCCTTAATCAGGAGTTTGGAACCAAAATCACCATCATGAGTCGACCACAGGAACACAATCGCAGGTGATGCTCAACCAAAAGCCGGTTCTTCTGAGACATTTAAAGTTCCTCAAAGAACCTTTGAACGAGGGAACATGAACTGAAGAAAGAATCAGAACCAATTGATACACCACTATATATAACTGCTGTAGAACTAATATTCTAGTAATTGTCTACAAAGGATTCAGAGTAGCAAAAGATTTAGCCCACAAAGTAAACCAGATTGCTTAATAAATACAGAAACACTTGAGAACTACACAACTTCTTAGGTAATATCATTACAAAAAAGATTTAATGTATTCTATTTTACAATGCTTCTGATGTCTGGAAATGACTTAATGCCTGACGCTATGTTTAACTGAGCACCAAAGAATTAACACATGAAGAACGCTCACAGAACGCTTGAGAACAACTGTCTCAGAAATGAATAAACACAGAACCTTAAAGAACCTTGAAAACCTTTTTCAGCAGGTGAGTATGTTCTGTGGTCACATGATCAATTTTTTTTGTAGTTTATGTTTTTTTTGTAGCTTTGTGAATTTACTTCCTGAAAAACATGACATATTTTTTGTTTTTGTTTTATAAATTTATTTTTCGGATGTTGAGCGGTAGACCACCCCACCGCGCAGTGTGTGTGTGTGTGTGTGTGTGTGTGTTCAGACTCTTCAGTGTTTGTTAGTTTTATGCTTTGTTTATTCAGATAGAATATAATGTTTTAGTATCTGAAATGAACTGTCTGTTAAACTGTGCAGAAAAATCATTCACATAATTACAATTAAACATTAGCTGCTGCAGACGTCACCAGATGACGACAGTTAATTCACGTCACGCGCACCTTAAAGTTTGTAAATTTGACATTTCCGGTATTTAAAAATAAATCTGTGATCTGATTGACGTCAGATAAAACCGTGACTGAAGTGAAAACATCTATATGAAACTGTCAGTGAGTGGACGTGAATATTCAGACACTAATACATCATTAAATACCTCAACGGTGTGTCCGCTCAGGCCCCGGTGCTCCGCAGCCGCGGAGGCCTCATCAGTCCGCGGCCGGCGGAGGACCGGGACACCGACCGAAGCCAATCAGCAGCCGAGTGACCAGCTGCGACCTGCGGGGGAGTTACAGGTCTGTGGACCGGAGCGCTGAACCCGCAAACACACGCGTCACACCCGCACGGTGACGTTTAAAAACCGAAACTCGTTTAATCGCAGTCATTACCGAATGAATTGTGGCTGAATTCTTTTAAAAAGGCCAAATATTTCTGAGTCACTTTGTTTCATTTAAATTTCTTCAGGAGTTCATGAAACAGGTAATGAAAGCAACAAAATGAACTTTGTTTTCGATAAAAATAAATAATCTGATTTTCATTTTTGTTTTAAAAAATAATTTAAATTTAAATTTTTTCCTCAACCAAATTGAATCAAATTAAAGCTGATTTGTTCAAACAACTGACGTCTCTATTTCCTACCGCTTCGAAGTCACTTTAAAGATCTCAAATCGTGAATCACGTGAACGTAAACATTTTGATCTTGAATTTACTTATTTATATTTTTTTCAAATCTGAACACAGGAAGTACAAATCTTATGTCGTTTCTTCCCTCGTCAGAGGAAACGAGTCATACAGTTAGTGCATTCGATCCTAACGATGAAAAAATAGATCTGAAGAGGAAGAGAAGAAGCAAGAAGGGAAGAGAAGAGGAAGAGAAAGAGAAGAAGAGGAGGAAGAGGAAGTGCTACATAAGGAGGAGGAGTAAATCTGTCCAGGAAGAAGAAACAAACAGATGAACGGATGAAAAACAAACAAACAGTCACTCGTTATCGTCGTTATTTTCCATATTTACACGTCAGATGCATAGAATATTTTTTCAAATCCAGTTTTACATAACAATTACAACTTTTTGTTTAGCTTCAAAAGACAAAAACCCAAAAAAACTACAAACCATCCAACCATGCAGGATCAGCCGAGTGCCGCTGAGCAGCGCGCTATGATCAACAACCCCCCATCAAAACAAATGCGCCATTCCTACAGATCTTTCTCTTCGTTAATGAATCTCGTTAAGCTTGCAAGGCTACGACATCTTCCTTCGCACACGAACACGAGAAGAAAAATCTGGAAAATCGCCTCTCAGCTGTTTTTGGATTCGGGGCTTTTTATGCTTTACAGGTTCCTCCGACAGGAAGTGAAGATTTCCACCTTAAAGTAAAGTCCACCTTAAAACCGTCATCAGTCTGTGACGTTCGACGTGTGTTGTTTTATGTTTCCTACATTTCCCAGAATGCCTTTCAACTCTCGGATGTAGCTGAACAAAAACCTGAACGCGTTCCTGAGTTTTTCTGTCCAGAAACTACATTTCATGATTTTGGGTGCATGACGCTTTCAGGTTTGACCATCCAATCAAGTCTGATTAAGCGCTTTATTGGTAAAAAGGCACTCCGAACGCACCAGCCTCGCACTTGAAGGGTACTATTCGATTTCACCACGAGTCTGGAGCTCGCGAGAGTTTCAGTCCTCTGAACTACAGATGGAGTTTGATGTGAAGAACGCCACAGACAGATCAGTAACGTTAAACAAACGCTGGACGAACGTTGAACAACCGCTCTCTCCTGCTGAGGAAGCTGACGACGCGCCGCCGAAATGCCTCCTCGTTAGTTAATCGCCTTTTTTAGGCGCTTGGTTGCTTCTACACCAAAAATCCACCCCGATCGAGTGTTCAGCCGCGAACGATCAGTCCAACAGGCGACAGGCCTGAAGCTCCTCCTTCGTGGCTGATCAGAGTTTTTTTTTTCAGGCTTCCTGTTGTTGTGATGCCTTCAGGGACATCCATCAGTCTCGGAAGGTAAGATATCTGGAGTGTGTGTGTGTGTGTGTGTGTGTGTTTCATGGGACATTTTGATTATTTCATGTTTAATTCAACTGACTTGGAGCTGTCATCAAACTGCAAACAGGAAACACTGATGTCATATCCTATAATTATTCAGTTTGTTTTGAGAAAACAATGTCAAAACAAAAGCAGAAATTGTTTTTGTTTTGAAATGTAGCATTAACTAGCTAACAGTATAATTATCAACCAAAGCAGCCTGACAACCTTGACTTTTATTTGAAATCTAGTCCTCTCTTATTTTGCAGCCGTTGAAAGGAAAATGTCGTGACGCTAAACTATCATTTAATTAATTAAATTATTCATAGTTTGAGGTAAACTTATTGTTTCTGCCCAATCAACAAAACATTAATTAAGTAATTAATGCTACTTATTAATTATTTCTCAAATCTTCCAGATTAATCACAGCTTGTTTCACTTCCTGTCGCCACATCAGAGTTTAAGTTGGTCTTCGTGGTGCATTCAATGTCGCTACAGACATTTGAGTGATGAGTTCAGGACTCTTCTTCAATTATATTTGCAGTAAATGTTTGTAGTTTAACGCCATCAGAATTATTTTAATTAACAATTATTCGGCTTTTTCACAGCAGAGGTCTGTTGTTCTCAAACATGTCTAAGTGCCCATCAGGGGTCATTTACTGAACCTGAACTGTCCGTTAGCGACATTAGCTCAGTTAGCCTGTTGCTAGCACCTGAACGCACCTGAACAGGTATTTGGACTTGACTGTCAGAGAAAGAGTGTGTGTGTGTGTGTGTGTGTGTGTGTGTGTGTGTGTGTGTGTGCGTATGTGTCTAGTCGTCACTGATGACGCTTCTACGCTGCCGCCGCCTGCTAAGGAGTCGCTCTCCAGCGGTTCACACGGTTGACTTCCCTTCCTCTTCTGCTGAGCTTCAGGTGACTCTCCTCCAACTTCTGACGCTGTGCTCTCGGCCCCGCGGTTCTGAAACCACACCACCTGTACGACAGACAGACAGGTGCTAATACACCTTCACCACAGACACAGACAGACAGGTAAGTTATCACACCTTCACCACACAGACAGACAGACAGACAGGTGAGCACACCTTCACCTGCACGGACAGATAGGTGAGTTAATACACCTTCACCTGTACAGACAGACAGACAGACAGACAGGTGAGTAATACACCTCACCTGTACAGACAGACAGACAGGTGAGTTAATACACACCTTCACCTTGTACTGACAGACAGACAGGTGAGTTAATACATCCTCACCTGTATCGACAGACAGACAGGTGAGTTAATACACCTTCACTCAGTAATGGACAGAGTCAGAGTTAATACACCTTCACCTGTGCTTTTGACAAAGACAGACAGGTGAGTTAATACACCTTCACCTGTACAGACAGAGCCAGACAGGTGAGTGTGTGTAACAGCTGTTATCATCAGCTTCATGTTCAGTGGAGTATCTGATTAATGCAAATGATCTGTCTGATATTCACAGACACGCCCACTGACAAGAGCAGCACATGTACTGCAGGTACTACAGCATATGTATTGGTACGGCACGTAAGCTGCAGCCAACACACCGTAAACATCATGAAGCATCCCTTTAAACACGCTCATGGACGACACGCCTGTTGTTGTTACTCAAAACATCAAGTAGTATTTCAAGTAGAAATACTCCTGCAGCAATTCTGCAGTACTTGCAGTAATTCTGCAGTACTCTTGCAGTACTCCTGTAGCAATTTTGAGTACTCATGCAGTACTTCTGAGATTTTGGCAGTACTTTATACTCTGCAGCATTCTTGCAGTACTTCTGAGTACTCTTGCAGCACTCCTGCAGTACTCTTTGCAGTACTTTGCAGTATTCTCAGCACTTTGCAGCACTTTGCATGATACTGCGCACTCTGCAGTACTCCTGCAGTAATTTTGCAGTACTCTGCAGTACTTGCAGTACTTCTTGAGTACTCTTGCAGTACTCCCTGCAGTACTCTTTGAGTACTTCCATACCTCTGCAGTAATTTGCAGTACTCTGCAGCACTCCTGCAGTACCTTTGCAGTACTTCTTGCAGTACTCCTGCAGTACTCTTACTCCTGCAGTACTTTGCAGTACTCTTGGTACTTTGGTAGTACTCCCAGTACTTTGTAGTACTTGCAGTAATTCTGCAGTACTTTAGTACTTTGCAGTACTTTGCAAAGCTGTCAGTACTGGCTGTGAGCTCGCCTTCTCTCGGTGTGAACTGTTTGAACACGTTCGACTAATCTGTCACTGAGCTGACCAGGATCAGATTCAGTGACACGCTATGACTTCCATCCTGAACTCAGACAGTGACGCATATGTAAACGATATTGCTGACTCGTGTTTGATGTGATGTTTTTGAAGGTGCACAGATCGCCCCACGCTGATCGTCTGAAGGTTTTGTTTTTTCATGTATTAAAAGATTATTTTAGTTTGAACTATAACGCCAAACTTTATGCAGCAATGTGACCAGCAGAATCGCTCGTTGCTCGTCAAAGTCGAAGCCTGTTTTGGAGTTCTGCACGAAGCTCGCTTAACGATTGCAAAACCTCTCTAATTCACGCCTGATTAATGAAGCGCTGATTGACGAAAGGCCGCTTCCAGAGATGAGCTCATAAATAACGAAGATGACTAATGCATGTCGCTGATCAGTTTGTATCACGCCATATTTGACCTGTAGACAAACGCTGTCAATCATCCGTGAGAAAAGGCGGAGAGAGTGACTAACTCACGCACTCACTTCTCTGACGTGACCCACGCCTGAAACCGACAGATCAGTCAGGTCTCCAAGACCGTCTGTCAGACTGACTTCAGATCAGACTGAAAACCATCACAGATCAAAGCCTGATTTTCTTCTATTTTTATTTCTCATTTTAAAGTTTGTCTCTATTCTTTTCATGTTTTATTGACGTTATGTGACAGATTTTATTAACATAAATAATTAACATAAAAATAATTCATAATATTTGGAGAATTTTACATTTTTATAATTTAATTTAACAATTAAATACATAATTTTTTTTTCATCTGTTCGTTCAGATATTCTGGAAAAATTAAATTGTTTCATTTCATTGGTTGTATTTTCTGTTCATGCTCGCCCAGTCGCCCACGCGTCGCCACAGACTGTCTGTGTTTTTATTAATTATGTTTGTCACACTTCTTTGGTTCATTCGCTCACATTTGTTTTTCATTCAGACTTTTTAGACGCACGTTAATAACATGAAACATGGCTGCCCTCTGTCCTCCTCAGTTTCCATCAGCGCCCTGCTTCCCATCATGCCTACTCATGCCTTCGTCAGACACAGTCCGCTGGCGAAGCAGCCTCTCGGCCCTAATTACCTAGTGGTTCTTCCTCGAAGGCTCGCTCCAGTCGGAGCAGCTGAGACGGAGAGAACGCCGTCCGGATCCGTTTGGGTTTCCTGGAGAACGTGACCATGAAGGAGGAGGTTCTCTCGGACTGTTGTCTCTGCTGAACACGACAGAACACGACACGACACGACAGAACACGGAGGTTAACCTGCAGTCCATCAGAGTCATAAAGTGAACTGGTTTCAGCTTGACAGAAAAAATTTTGAATGAAGACAAAAAGAAGATAAACATGGTGTGTGTGTGTGTGTGTGTGTGTGTGTGTGTGTGTGTGTGTGTGTGTGTGTGTGTGTGTGTGTGTGTGTGTGTGTGTGCTCTGGGATTATCTGTTAATCTCTACCAAACACGTCGTGTGTGTTTGCTGTTTCACAGATTTACATTCAGACCGCAGACAGAGTTTAGTGACTCAGCGTTTCACCGCCGCCGCATCATCGTTCTCACAGAGTGATGTCATCAAAAAACACGAACGTTAAACTAGTTTAATGTTTTTATGTCACGGCTGATTTTATTTTAAAGTTTCAGTTTTTAATCAATCACAAAAATAAACAAAATTATTTTTGATGATCAGATTTATTTATTTATTGTTTTGTAGATATTTGATTGTTATTTATTTATCAATTATTAATTTTCAGTTTCACTTTCAGATTTTTGCTGTTAAATGTCTTCGTGTTGATCGCCACTGAAGCAGAAACTTTTAAAGCTCAAAATGAACCAACATTTAAATTTAATCATTATTGTCTTTTTTGTTCATTTTTTTAATTATTTATTTTTTCATCATCTCTTTTTTATTATTCTTTTTTTTTATTATTTCATAAGTTTTAAACTCTGGTCTTTACGCCTTCTGAGGTCAAAACAAAGAAACATTAAACTCAGCTGGACAGACGTGAAGCCCAATTTCAATCAGTCGCCTGTATGTTAATATATGTTAATTATTAATTAAACTGCTGCCTTCAAGGACACAAAAAGAAAACGAAAACTCTGCATGAGTGCTGATGTGTTATTGTAGCTGAGATGAATACAGTGTATCTTTATCAGGTTTGTTGAGCCTCGTCCACGTCCATCTGTATCTGAGATGGTTCACACTGCCGGACTGACACGAGCTCATTAAAGTCAAATTATTTGTTTGAAACGTTTAAATAAAGTTTGAAAGTTTCTTGCTTTTTCTTTTTGTTCTGCTTCGATTATTAAACTTTTATTTGTCGCTTTCATTGAAAATATTCTGAAAATGTTTGTCGCCTGGTCGATGAACCGAGTAAAAGTAGTCGATTAAACTTCAAACAGACGCCATAAATGAATTTTTTGTCCGTTGCGTTCGCCTGATTTCTCGAGCGTTTGTCACGCTTAAAAAAAGAAGCACTTGTTTATCAGACGTGATGTCGCAGTTCGAGTCCGGCGGACGTTGACTTTGTCTTTGTGTTCTCGCCAAATGACAAGCCAGCACGAACGCTTTTATTTTTCTGACCGCTATTGAAATTCACGAAATGTTTCAAAATCTATTTACATAAAACAAATTCACGCCGAATTTCTTCAACCGCTGCAGCCGGGTTGAAAGGAGTCATTGACACGCCGCACGCAAAACAGTCGGTTTGCTTGTGTCGGCTCGGAGGTGTCGAGCAGGACAATGATGGCGTGCAGGAAGCAGGCACGCATAACGCGCATTTCTGAAGTCACATTGATATGCAACGCCACAAGTGTCGTGACTAATGGAGCCGCTCAGGGCGCCTCGGTTTGCAAATGTGACGGTTGAAAACAACCCGAGATGACATCGGCCAACAAATCAAAACGCTTCAACAGGAAACCACGAAAAGCTTCAGCCGACGAGACGAAACTT
>CM053980.1:27570816-27650816 GCA_028641955.1 Protonibea diacanthus
TTCCAAAAAAACTCTTTTTGAATATTTTAGACATTCTAAATTTTTTTGCAGCATTTTTAAACATTTTTTCGACTTACAATATTCACAATTAAATAAATATATATATCATATATTTGAATATTTTAAACTTTTTTAAACGCGTAATTTTTTAACCCACTTCTTTTCGAAATTTTGTAAGTCTAAAAATTTTCCAAAAACTTTTACTATTTTGAACATTTTAAACTTTTTCAGCATTTTAAACATTTTTTAGACTTACAAAATTCATATATATATGTATGTATATTGAACACATAAAACTTTTTTAAAAAGGTTCAATTGTTTTAAAAGGTTTAAAATTTTCAATTTTTTAAACATTTCATACATCATACAACATTTTAAACATTTTTTCAGTGTTTTTGAACAAAATTCGCAATTTAAAAAAAATAATTATATTTTGAATATTTAACTTTTTTTAAAACGTTTTTGAATATTTTAGAATTACAAAATTGTCAATTTTTTCTAAAAAAAAATATTTCTGAATATTTTGAACATTTTAGACTTTGAGCATTTTTTAAAACATTTTTAGACTTATAAAATTAACAATTAATATATTAGCTTAAAATATTTTAAGCTTCTTTAAACGTTACTTCAATTTTTTTTGGAAAATTTTGAAAATTTTGTAAGTCTAAAATTTTCAATTTTCAACAATACTTTTTTCTACGTTTTTTTCAGCATTTTTGAACAAAATTCACAATTTTCAAAAAATATATATGTTTTGAATATTTAACTTTTTAAAAAGTTTTTGAACATTTTAGAATTACAAAATTGTAAATTTTTTCAACAAAAAAATCTTTTTGAATATTTTGAACATTTTAAAATTTTCCAGCATTTTTTAAACATTTTTAGACTTACAAAATTCACAATATATATATATATATATATTGAATATGTTAAACTTTTTTAAACGTTAATTAAATTTTTTTTTTAATTTTGTAAGTCTATTTTTTTTAAATTGATATTGATATTTATATATATATTGATATTTTCAACAATACAACAATTTAAACTTTTTTTGGCGTTTTTGAACAAATTTTTTTCTTAAGTTTTTGAACATTTCCAAAACTTTTCCAGCATTTTAAAAACATTTTTAGAATTACAAAATTCACAATTAAAAAAAAAGAATATTATATATATATATTGTACATTTTAAACTTTTTAAAATATTAATTCAATTTTTTTAAGTCTTAAACTTTTTTCAGTGTTTTTGAATATTTTACACTTAAAAAATTGTCAAATTTTCAATATATATATTTAGAATATTTTTAAATTTATTTTTTCAGCATTCTTGAACATTTTAGACTTAGAAAATTCACAATTTAATTTTATATATTTAATTTAATTTAATTTATATATATTTTGAATATTTTACACCTTTTTTAAAAACAATTCTATTTTTGGGGAGAAATTTTGAAAATTTAAAATTTTCAATTTTAAACAATACTTTGAACATTCTAGAATTAAAAAATTGTCCAGTGTTTCTAAAAAAAAATTTTTTGGATATTTTGAACATTTTTAGACTTACAAAATTCTCAAAATCTTCAAAAAAGAAATTATATTTTGAATATTTTGAAATATCTTAAACATTTTAAACACTTTGGCAGCTGCCTCTGATGGATGAATCAAATTAAACCTTTTTGTGTCTCTACTTTTATAATCTCTGAACTCTGATACTCTACCTTTCTTGATTTCATGAAGCAGCTTCTAAATGTGAGTCTGACAGAAACTTAAAATAGAAACATGAAGAAGTTTAATTTGGGACATTTTGGAGTCAGTGACAGTGAGCAAGCGCCGGTAAAGCTGCTTAATTAAAGAATGTTGATTATTAAGTTTTATAAACTAAAGCTGGATTCAGACAGGATCGGAGCCCGATGTCAGCAAATCAAAAAACAGCAGCCAGACCCACAGGAAGACGCAGACAGGAAGAGACCCACAGGAAGACGCCCACAGGAAGAGACCCACAGGAAGATGCCCACAGGAAGACGCCCACAGGAAAACGCCCACAGGAAGAGACGCACAGGAAGATGCCCACAGGAAAACGCCCACAGGAAGAGACGCACAGGAAATGCCCACAGGAAGACGCCACAGGAAGACGCCCACAGGAAGAGACCCACAGGAAGACGCCCACAGGAAGAGACCCACAGGAAGAGACCCACAGGAAGAGACCCACAGGAAGACGTGACGGGAAGAAAAACCTTGTTCACCATGCAGTGTAAACATTCAGCCGATAAACTAATAACTAATAAACGAACACACACAGATGTGATTGTAGCAATTTATGTAGATTAGCTCGCTCATTAACTAAATCTTCTAATTAGCAGACAAGCTGACGTAGCTAGCAGGTTTGGCAGGTTTGATTTGACTGACAGCGTGAATCTGTGAATCCATCCTCAAAGCTCAAAATGTAGATATTTTCACAATAAAAGCTCAGCACAAACAGGAAGCCACAACAAACTTTAGCTGCTGATGAAGATCATGTGACGTGACTAAAAGCTCCAGCGAAGTGAAAACTTTAAATCATATTTAGATCATTAACCAATCAGAGCAGAGCGCCGCAGACAGGAAGTCAGGCGGGAAACGTGTTTTTGTTTCCTCGCTGTGACGTCACTGAGTTTGTTTCACCTGCTGAAGGAGTGACATCACGAGTTTAGAGCCAATCACAGCTGAGAACACGGCGTGCGCAAGTGAAGCCTCCGAAACCTCCGTTTTTAAAAACACGTTATGTTTCTGATTTTACGGTAAAAGGACGTTAAAGTTGTTTAACATTGCTTGATTTGATATATTACCATTAAAATTAAGTTATTTCAGTTTTACAGTAAAACACTAAAATTTCATGGCAAACCTTCATTTTACATTCATGTGGTATTTTTACATTTTTAATTAAACAACAAAATGTTTCTTTTGATGTTTTTTGTCATTCAATTAACGTGAAAATACCGTATGAAGGTTTGCCATGAAATATTAGAAAAATGAAGAATCACAGTAGAACTTCTTCTAATATTACAGTAAAGTCACGTTTGTACTTTTGATTTCACGTTTAAAGTTTGTGTTTTATTTCATGTTACTGTATGAATCTGTCAAAATAAAGTTTTACTGTTTTATTTACATAAAAATACGTCTGAATAAGGACAGATGTAAGTCCATAAACAGTCTGTCATTTACAATACTTCAAACGCTGCATGAAGGTTTTACTGTGAAACATGAATCGTGTTTTTAATGGACTTCATGGACCAAAGACGTTAAACTGATTTAAATAAATGAAATGATGATTAACGTAATGAAGCGTGAACATTAACGATGATTTAAAATCAGAGAAACGTTTTTATCAGGAAGAGATTCAGACGGTCACCGTCGAGTTTATTAAACAGATTTTCTTTGAACGAGACGAAACGTTTAAATTTAAACAAAAACACAACGACGACCTTTAATCTGTGTGTGTGTGTGTGTGTGTGTGTGTGTGTGATAGACTTCCTGCTGGGACTCTCTAACGAAGCTCTGAGGCCTCGTTTGGGTCGACAGCCACAGATTTACAAACAGGAAGTTACTATAACGTTTGACAAACGCTTTAAAAACGTTATTAGAACCTCCTATGAAGACACACACCGAGGTTATAACGAGCTTTAGTGTTAATTAATGTGACTGAGTGTTGTAATGTTCATGAGCTCAGGTGAACTATAAAATCATTTCAAAGATTTTGATGTTTGATTTTCAGCTGAAATTTAATTTTATTTAATTTAAAGATTTAAAAATGTCAATAAAGATTTTTTGTTTCTCTTGTTTGACTCTGATGTTTGTGTGACTCTAATAATAATAATAATAATAATAATAATAATAATAATAATCAGCTGATGATGTTTTGAGGTCAGACTGACAGCTGCTGTTCAGACTTCAGTGTCGATAAAGTTTGTTTGAACTGAATCTTTGTTTTAATAATAAAGTTTAATAAAAGTTTCAAACATGTTTTAATAAAATAATAATCAGAATATTTCACTGACACTTTGAACTGTGTCTAATAAAGATTATTGATATTTTAGATTTATAGATTATTGATTCAAATCAAACATTACAGAGTTAAAACAGAAACACTTTATTAATACAGTTATTATTTTTATTGTTATTCATTATTCAGATTTTTGTTTTTTAATTCTCAAAATGATTCAAACGTTTTATTTATTTAAACTTTATTTTCATTTTTTATTTTGTAAAAAAATGTTTATAATTTTATTTCTTATTTGAATAAAACAAAAATGTTTTTTTTGTTTTTGAATCTCTTTTTTATTATTAAAATATGTGAATGATTTCTGATGAAACTCAAACTGAAGATCAATTTATTTATTAATTAAATATTATTTATGATCAGAAACATGAAGATGATGATGATGAGCTTCATCATGTGACAATAAAAACAATCAATAATCAATAATCATCTTTTTTCTTCGATCAGCTAAAAAAAACAATCAGTGAATCAGATTAAAATTAAATTAAAACATTTAAAGAAAACATTTAAAGTTTAACTTTAATATTTAATATTTGACTTTTATTTCAACTCAAACTGACTTCATGTGATTTTTATTGTTTCAACTAAATTAAAATGTTGAATTTGATTATTTCTTTAATCCTCAAACAAAAACTTGAATTTAAAATAAAATTTATATTTTAAACTATCAAAATGTTTTTTTGGTTAATTTAACTAAAATGTTTTTGAAAACTTCAGTTAAAGAAAATATTAAAATATATTTTATTATTCTAAAGAAACAAATTGAATTTATCCTGATGAGGCCTAAAATATTTTTCATTTATTACAAACTGGATGAATTATTACTGATTATTGACTCTGAAGGTCGAGATGAAGATTTTAATGTGAGGAGACACAAAATATTCAGAATTTCAAATATTTTAAACTGAAGAAAAAAACATGAATCTGATTTCTGACAGAAAAACTTCACACAGATCAAATCAGAGCTGATGAATTCATTTATATTAAATTCACTTAAAGATTCTTTTTGATGTTTTTTTCTTCATACATTTATTTTTTTACCTGATTTTTGAATCAAATCATTAAAACATGAAATAAATCACGGATCAGAACCAGAACCTCCCTCTGTCCCTCCCGTCCTCACCTTGGAAGCGGTGTCCCAGGTACCGGCTCCGCAGCACCCACGGGTAGAAGCTGAGCGCGTCCCGGTGCTGCGGGCTGAAGAAGCTCTGCGGGGGGATCTGCAGCGGGTGCAGCGGCAGCCCGCCGGGGCTCTGCGCGTGCGGCCCGGGCTCCTGGAGCACCAAATCCGGCCCGGCCGAGTACAAAGTCCTCCCGCTGCTGCCCTGGAAGCAGGAGCCGAAGACCCCTGCAGCAGCAGCGGCGGCGGGATGCAGGGACTCCGGGAACCTGAGCGCCGTGGGCCGGATGGGCTCATCCCCGGAGCCGCCTCCGCCTCCTCCGCCGCCGCCGCCGTGGCTGATCGCCTCCTTCCCGACCAGAGACTCGATGGTGAAGCACTTCTTGTTATTGCTGTGCTGGAACATTGTGATGAGGAAGAGGGTGAAGATGTGAGCAGATCGGGTCCAATCGGTCCGGTTCGGACTCTCAGATGCGCAGCTTCCCCCGGAGGTCCATAACTCTCCACAACAGTCCTCCGTGCGTAAAAGCCGCGCACACTCCCTGGTTGCTGCACCTGGAAGCGGCTGAACTTTCCTCTCACCTGTGTGCGGGGCGGTGTCTCTCTCGCTCTCCGTAAAACAAGAAAAATCCCGCAAAGTCCCGCAAAGTGTCCGGTCAAAGTGCAGCGGGTCCTCCGAGCGGCAGCGGCCGGGTTCGAGCGCACAGAGGCGGGCAGCGGGGCTCTGAGCTGTCGGTGTTTCCTCACTCCTCCTGCCGCCTCATGCTGGAGCCGGAGAGTCTGTCAGTCAACAGGCTGCGGAGCTCTCAGATACCTGCCCTGCCCTCCCCGACAGAGGTGCGCCGAGCATGCGCAGAGGAGACCACTCCGACAGCCATTTTGTTGATTTGAGTGGATGACGGAGAGGAAGAGGAGGATGATGGGACGGTGAGTGACAGGATGAAGGTGGTGATGATGATGGAGAACTTCAGCGACGGAAAGTAACTAAATTTACTGAAGTAACTAAGTACTTCAAGTATTTCTACTTTCATCAGCTTCAGTTAAAAATATCCAAAAATATTCAGAAAAAGTTTTTCAACTTTTCTCCGTCACCACTCCAGCTGTGACGTCACAAACGGAGTGACGTTCATTAAGTTTGTCAACAAATCACTTTAAAGGAGCCTGACACGGTGACAATAACAATAACAATAATAATAATAATAATAATAATAATCAGCTGTTTTAAATCCTGACCGACCTCATTATGAATAATTAAAATCCTCATTATTTATTCGTGATTTGTTTCTTCAGTTAAATGTTCACGTTCTTCTCACGGCTGTTCAAACTGAGGTCCACGGGCCGAACACGACCGGCTGCGGGCTTTGATTTGGTCCAACAGAAGTTTGAACTTAGAAATAATTCAAATCATTTAAAACATTTAAATATTAAGTTTCTCTAATTATAAATTATTTATCAGGATCTGAGCAGGAAGTCCTTAAAAGGAAGTTTCTCTGCTGCGTGTCATTATGTCACATGATCTGTGTTTGGAGCCGATGACGACGTCTGATGAAGAAACAGAATTCATTTATTTGACCACTGACGGAGTTTTAACATTACAGTCAACGTTAAACTAACGTTAAATCAACACTAACGTTATACTGTATGGAGCTGATGAACGTAACGTTTACGTGTCTTTTAGTTTTTATATTTTTCTTGTTTGACAAAAATGTCACAAAGTTTTTGCTGGTTTCAAAATATTTTTCAGTGATTTGAATTATTGATTTTATTTATTTAATTAATCGATGAATCAGTTTAAATCAAAATAAAACTGATCTGAAACTTTAATATTTATGTTTGTTTAAATGTTAAAAAAGAAACTTTGACTGTGTGTGTGTGTGTGTGTGTGTCTTGTTGTGTTATCAGGCAATTTGTTATCTTTCTGTTTCCTTTGACCTTTGACCTGCGGGGTCAACTGTGTTGTTCTGTGTCAATTGACCTGTCACTCACACATTCACACTCTCACACACATACACACACACATACACACACACACACACACACACATAAACATATACAGTTTGAAAGTGAACGATGTCAGAAATATTGAGGACAGATTTGAATAAAACAGTTTTTATCTGCGGTGAATCGCGGACACGTTAACACACGAGTTTTAATCAGTCAGACGTTTGTTAACGAGTTCACAGCACGTAAACTCAACGACGTTCAAACATTTAATCAGAGCCAGCTTCAGGTCGTTTAACTTTAAACATGAATTAACAAGAAAAAACATTTTTAGTCTCCGTCGACTCGAGTCAGACGAAGCTAACGTTAGCCTGTCTGTAGCGGCTAGCTTTATTTTAGCGTCACCGCGTTCGTGTTCGCTGTTAAACTCTGTAGCTTCCTGTTCCTGATTGACGCTCACGTCTTGTTACCATGGTGCTAACTGTTAGCAGAGGCTAATGCTAACAGACGTCAGACGTCCGTAACCGCTGAGCTCGAACAAAGTGTCACAGCAGGCGTCACACCTCGGCCTTTCCACAGGTGGAGGTGGACGTAGACAATCCTTTAATCATCGTACTCCAACCTTATTTCAACCTGAACCAAACTTTAACCAAACCAAACGTGAAGCAGGTGGAGGCTCTGTCACACTGATGTTTGCTTTAGGGTGAATCTTTTTATCATTTACTGATGCATATTCATGTTTTTGTCCGTGTTTGATGCTAAACTCACGTTAAACTTCTCTGCATGTTTAAAGAAACACGCAGTGTCACGTGTCGTCTACGTGACGAGCTGAGCACGTTTCTCTTTGTTCGTGTTTAAAGTCAGAAATGTTGCATTTTATTCTGAAAGATCTTGAACAGAAAAACACGTTGCGTCTCGTCTTTGTGCCTCCGTCACCTCTCGGTCTCGTCGACGTCTCGATTCGACCCGCGCGGCCTCGGACTCGGACCTTCCCGTGCAGCTTCTAGACCTGGAGGACAAATGCCAGCCCATTCAGGAGCCTCTAATTGTGGCCCGGGAAGCTCCACAAAGCCCCCCTGCCTCCACCTTCAATGGGCTGCCCTGCGGAGGCCCGTGTGAACCACAGAGCCTCTTTCTCCTCCCCATCCTGCCTCAGTATGTCGGCCCCCCTCTGGTCCTCCTCCACATGTTAATTAATCGGCCTCGCTGGCAGATTTGGACCCTGCTCGGCTCTGATTGAAGGCGGCCATTAGCATCTATTAATTCTGCCTCTGGCGTTTCATCGCCGCTCTGAAAGGAGGAATTAAGTGGTGTGAGTTATTGTGAGTGTCCATGGGTGTGAGGCTGAGTTAAAATGTGATTATTGTCCCGCAGCCTGGAGCCGGCTAACTGCTGCTAAGCCCTCTTAACGTGAAGAGGCGACTCGTCTCATTAGAGCCCAACGAGGCGACGATACGAACAGGAAATAAGTGCAGATTTCTTTATTCCACGTCTCCGTATGTCCCGCCTCAAACGGACGAGGGGGGTTAGCGACGCGGCTAAACGGCCACAGTGACGATATGACGAGGAGCAGCTGCACGGAGGTCAAACTCGGCCGCCGCTTGGCAACGGTTCTCATTCACGTTCCACGTTTTGTTTGAAGGTTCTACTCTCGAGAAGAAGAACGAGTTCACAGACAAACTGTGGAGAAAATCATCATTCAATGAACTAATATTAACATGGAGGATTCATCACACCTGAGCAACACGGAGGTTACGTCTGCTCGTAAATGTTAGCATCCGTTACGTTAGCATCCGTACGTAACGTAAAATTACTGAAATACACCGCAGGTACAAATTCAGCTCCACTCACAAATTAAATTAATGTTTTAAAAGTTTCCATCCATGAAACAAATTAACATTCACGTGTTTAATGAGCATTAAATACTGACTGGAAGTGCTAACGTGTCATTCTAAACGGTGACTAAGCAAAATTCATCTATACATCCCCGTAACATATCTGTAGTTCTTTGATCTCTACTCCTGTTAGCTATTTGGCAGCCTATGTTGTTATCTGTAAGCTAACGGTAAGCATGTTAACGTGACCAAACAGCTAATGTTACATGCTAAATACCACCAACATATGTCAACATCCACTGAGAAAATGCTTGTTAATGTTCTACCGTTAGCACGTTAGCATCCAGCAGAAATCAGAAGTTCAGCTCAGACTGGTAAAATTTAAGCTTTACTTGTGATAAAAACTCGGCAACCGGACCGGACCGGCTGTGTAGCTAACTGAACTGACTCAGCCCGGGATGCCAGGAGCCAAACCCGGCAAGAAAACCACCTCGATAGGCTGCTGTGTTCACTGTTAGACTGGACACTGCTGGTTCAGAGGTTCTGTTACTGTGTTCACTGTTAGACTGGACACTGCTGGTTCAGAGTCATTCTCTCTGTTCTCTCTCTTCAGGTGTTTCCAGGTGGCTGTGAAGTGTCATGGGAACACTGTGACATGACAGCAGAGGCTGTGACCCATGGCTGACACACACACACACACACACACACACACACACACACACACACACACACACACTCAGTTTCAGGTATTGTCTCAGCTTGTCAAACAGACACTGACACACAGATCTCTTTACATCCGCTCAACACTTCACCCACACACTTAGAGGAGGTCAGGGGTGTCGAGTCTGGGTCTCACACACAGACACACACATACACACACACACACACACACACACACACACACACACACACACACACACACACACCAGTTTGTGATTTACAGAGTGGAAAGTAAACTGCTACTTGTTTTCAACAGTCTGCAGGGACGTCACGGAGACTATGTCCAGGTTTTAGACAGTCTGCGGGGACGTCACGGAGACTGTCACAGAGACTGCTTGTGTTGATGTAATATCAATGTGTCAGTCTCTGTGACCAGTCTGCAGGTTGGTCTGTCACATAAAGTTAACAGGTTCAATCCCAGCAGCAGCTTCTTCTACAGGCTGGATCAACCCTTCACTGTTTAAACGGTCCTCTGCTGCTCTCTAGTGGTCGCACAGGTGTATTACACAAACAGACGCCAAAGAAACACAAATCAGGTTTCTGCTCCGCTCATAGTCTTCTCTGAAGCTTCAGCAGCTGATCTGCTCTCTTCACTGTCTTCAATCTATCAACTCAAACTGGAACTTTTTTCAAAGTTTGTCTCAAGTTTTACTCAAACAATCAACCGTCATCATCATTAATGAATATTGTTATTATCAGTAATTATTGTTCTCTGATCCATCAGACAGCAGCAGAGTGACTGAGCTGTCAGCTCTGACAGCATCCTGATAATCAAAGCTTCTGTTACACATCATCAAGTTCAGGACCTTCCTGTAACCATGGTAACTCACGGAGCCAGAGAGTCCGTGCTCGCTAAGCAGCTAAACTTTAGCACCGATGCTAGTTTGAAGTACAGAGAAACTCTGAGACTCCACCGGACACGTCTACGTCACCGGACACGTTACGTCACGTGTGCTGTGTTCATCCTGCATGGACTTCAAACTCACCTGGAGAATAAACTTCTGGATTTTGTTAACTTGCTCAGATTTGGTCATTTTCCTGGTTCATGTTCTAAACATGTTTCTACACTGTAAACATGCTGCGTGCTTCATTTCTCTTCTGTCTGTTTGCACGGGGTGTTTTATTTTGAAAATCCACCGGATTCTCTGTTTCTGGCTTCCTGTCAGCTCGCGCCGAGCCGAGCGGAGGCTTCTGCACCGGACCGCACGAGCCAGTGTAACCTGGAGGTCAGAGGTCATCTTCAGCACCTTCCTGTGATGACGTTTGTTCCGGTCTTCAGGTATCACATTATTACAGTGACGTCACTTTAAGTTGCATTTTTTTTTTATTTCATCAAGCCAAAAACAGAAGAAGGAAAAAACAAACAGCTGGACTTAAAATCCACCATGAGAGGATGAAATCAGTTTTTATACACGAAGAAGAAATTCAAAATTACAACATGAAAAAAAAAAGTCTCTCTTACACAAACTGTAAAATCCTGGTCAAAGTGCTGACAGTGCATAAGGAGAAAGTCACAACACTGACTGATCTGTTTATGGCAACACAAACGACACGCGCGTCAAAAAAAAACTGAAAAACATGGAGATATTTTTCACATCTTCAAAACGTAACAAAACATCAACAGTTAGCGAGCTCCAAAGGCCAGACGATACAGTGACGACTGATCTGATCTGTGACGACTGATCTGATCTGTGACGACTGATCTGATCTGTGACGACTGATCTGTGATTACTGATCTGATCTGTGATTACTGATCTGTGACGACTGATCTGTGATTACTGATCTGATCTGTGATTACTGATCTGATCTGTGATTACTGATCTGTGACGACTGATCTGTGATTACTGATCTGATCTGTGACGACTGATCTGATCTGTGATTACTGATCTGATCTGTGATGACTGATCTCTGCTCGAGCTCCTAACAGGTAACAGGACTTTGTTGTTCAGTCGCTATCAAACAGCGCTAACCTTTGAGCTAACAGAGAGCTAAACAATACAAAATGGCCAAAACACGTTAGCTTAGCTGCATCACGTGATTTTATATGAACCTGCTGTCAAACGTCATCAGACAGGAAGTTCATGGTATAAATACAGCACGTCCCCTTCATTAACCGGTACTGAGCTAACCGTTAGCAACATAGCCATACAGTGCCTGCATTTTACCGGCTAGCTACGCATTAGCGCCCCAATGAGGATTTAACACTTATTAAAACACCTGAAAATAAATTTGTTCCATGAGTGAAAACTTTAAGTGAAGCTCAACACTTACCTTTATATCCAAACTATACTGGGGCAGTAATTAGCACTGAATGCTAACAAGCTAACGGTAGAAGTGTTTTATTGGTGGATGTTTCCATGGTGATATTTAGCGTAGCATGTAACATTCAGGCGTTTTGTCACGTTATCTCGCTCACAGCGTTATTAGCATGTAACATATTTCCACTGTGTACAGTAATAGCGTTAGCACATTAGCATTCATCTTGTCATTTGTTCTACAGGTAACGAAGCTTTGGAAGCTTGCAAACCTTTTAAAACCTGTGACGACCCGTCTGTGGATCAACCAATGACCACGAGGTTTCATCACCAGGTTAGCGGCCCTTTAGCCATGATGCTAGCTAGCATGCTAAAAACTCTGTGGCTCTTAAAACATTTTCAAACCTCCAAAATAAAAAAGTTCTGGATGTGATTTGTTGTTGGGGATTTTTCGGCTCATGAATACTGAAAGTTTCAAACATCTGGCACAAAGTGAAGTGGTGTGATCCCCGACAGCAGCTCTGCATTAAAAAGTAAAACTAAGAGAAGCTAACGTGAACTGACCGGGATCAGACGACAAACATCACAGCTGATTCGAGTGTTTCTGATTTGTTTCGGTCGGCTTTGTTCAGTTTCAGTGTTGATACAGTCGTGAATCCACAGGGTTTAAAAAGACGAGAGAAACTTTAAAAAGGAAAGCTCAGAGGATTCTCGAGGATCTCCAAGATGTTTGGTGGAACTCTGTGTAGAAACCTGAAACACTGTGATGGAAAGCCTGCTTAAAGAAATCGAGACGATTGTTCGCTGTCGCACCATCAACATGAAGAAGTTCTCAGAAGAACCATCGAGTTCCTCGCATGGATGTCAACAAAATCACCTCAAGTGCCTCTTGAAGCTTCGCCGCTGAGCAAGGCACTTCATCTACAGACGTGAAGCGTCGTGTTCGGATCACCTCGAGCTTCTCAAACTTCTCCAGAGTCGACGCAGCAAAGATCGAGGAGTCAGTCGAGTTTGAACGTGAATCGTGCCGATGATGTAAGGCAGGCACTTCATCACACAGGTGGACTGTAGCTACGAAGGCCGGGTCACACCAGCGTCTTTATAACAAGCGTCATGATTGGTCAGTCAGCGTAACGTCCGATGGAGGAAACGCTGAAACAGACGGTGAGACTGAAGTCACAGTACAAACACGTCTCACATAAATGATGCTAACTTATTTTACATCCAAGTGAAAAAGCTAACTGACGGTTAGCCGCTAGATAGCATTTAGCAGCTAGCCAACTAGCCTCATGAGTAGCCACTAAACCAGCGTTCTGGTTCTGGTTCTGGTTCTGGTGTGACCGAACACTGAAACAACTTAAAGAACGGCGTCTCAGTTTGAGCTAACCGTCAGAATAAAAACAAATAAAATGAAACAGCAACAGGTCCGGACCTTTACCCGGGTCAGTCTGAGGCTCAGTACAGCACCACAGTGGCTGTGATGCTGTGTTCAGGGCCCGCGGTGGTTCTGTTAAACACGTTAGCATCGGAGCGTTTACAGTCCAACCCAGAGAGTCCGGCTGTGACCTGAACACAGACGTCCGGGTTCTGTGCACGCTCAGGTCTGATGGCATCATCTGGGAGCGATCTCCTGGACCATGGCGGGCAGGTGGATGGTCGGACACGAGTCCCGGTGCCTCAGTTTGAACATCAGCTGCTCTTTCTCCTGAGAAAGCTTCTGGTTGATCACCACCTGCCTCTCCAGCGCCACCTTCAGGTCCTGCTGCTCCTTCGACAAGTCCCTGATGAACAGAACAGAACAGACAGAACTCTTTAAAGTCTGAAGGTCACTGAGTGCAAAGACTCACTTCAGTCTGATAAAGTTTGATCTTTAAATATTAAATGAGGCGTTATTGTCTGAATCACGTCCGAGTTTCTCTCAGGACAAACTTCATGTTCTGATGTGAACTGTCCAGCAGGTGGCGCCACCGCCCTGCACAGAGCTGCTGCTGAGGAAGAAGAAGAGACTCACTGAATGACACTCTGACAGTTTTCTATCCGAACTCTGAGATCCTCGTTCTGCTGCAAGACGATGACGACCTGATCCTCCAACGACAAGTTCTTCTCCACCTGAGGAGAGAGGAGAGGAGGAGGAGGAGGAGAGGAGAGAGGAGGAGAGGAGGAGGAGGAGAGAGGAGGAGAGGAGAGGAGAGGAGGAGGAGGAGGAGGAGAGGAGGGAGAGGAGAGAGGAGGAGGAGAGAGGAGAGGAGGAGGAGAGGAGAGGAGGAGGACAGAGAGGAGAGGGGAGGAGGAGAGGAGGGACAGAGAGGAGGAGAGGAGGACAGAGAGGAGAGAGGAGGAGAGGAGGACAGAGAGGAGGAGAGGAGGACAGAGAGGAGAGAGGAGGAGAGAGGACAGAGAGGAGAGAGGAGGAGAGGAGGAGGAGGAGGAGAGGAGGAGGAGAGAGAGGAGAGGAGAGGAGGGAGGGAGGAGGAGGACAGAGAGGAGAGGAGAGGAGGACAGAGAGGAGAGGGGAGGAGGAGAGGGGAGGAGAGAGAGGGGAGGAGAGAGAGGAGGAGGAGAGCAGAGAGGAGAGAGGAGGAGGAGAGAGAGGAGGACAGAGAGGAGAGAGAGGAGAGAGAGGAGAGAGAGGAGGAGGAGAGGGAGGAGAGAGAGGGAGGAGGAGAGCAGAGAGGAGAGAGGGGAGGAGGAGAGGAGAGAGGAGGAGGAGGAGGGGAGGACAGAGAGGAGAGGAGGAGGAGGGGGAGGACAGAGAGGAGAGGAGGAGGAGAGGAGGACAGAGGAGGAGAGGAGGACAGAGAGGAGAGAGGAGGAGGAGAGGAGGAGGAGGAGGAGGAGGAGGAGGACAGAGAGGAGAGAGGAGGAGGAGAGGAGGAGAGAGAGGAGAGAGGAGAGAGGAGAGAGGAGGAGGAGAGAGAGGAGGAGGAGGAGGAGGAGGAGAGCAGAGAGGAGAGAGGAGGAGGAGAGAGAGGAGGAGGAGGAGGAGGAGGAGAGCAGAGAGGAGAGAGGAGGAGGAGAGAGAGGAGGAGGAGGAGGAGGAGGAGAGCAGAGAGGAGAGAGGAGGAGGAGAGAGAGGAGGAGGAGGAGGAGGAGGACAGAGAGGAGAGAGGAGGAGGAGGAGGAGGACAGAGAGGAGAGGAGGAGGAGGAGGACAGAGAGGAGAGGAGGACAGAGAGGAGGAGAGGAGGAGGAGGAGGAGGAGGAGGAGGAGGAGAGGAGAGAGGAGGAGAGCAGAGAGGAGAGGAGGACAGAGAGGAGGAGGAGGAGGAGGAGACAACATGACAAACAGGAAGTTGGAAGCAGACAGGTGTGTACAGGTGTGGATAAACGCGTCGACCAACCAGAGCGTCCATCTGCTGCAGCTTCCTGCTCTGCTCCTGCACGCGCTCAGTCTTCATCTCGATGACAAACAGCAGAGACTCCTGCTCCGACTCCCAGAATGCACCTGGGCTGCCGTGGGCCTGGAGGACAGACGGACTGTTAGTGCTCCTGAACCGAGCCGAGTCCAGGTCCAGTAAAGACCAGATCCACCTGAACTCACCTGGATGTTCCTCTGCAGGTCTTTCTTAAACGTCGACTCGTCCACTCGTCTCTTCAGCTCGTTATAAACCTGAAGGTCTGCGGTCAGCTCGTCCACTTTGTCCTTCAGCGAGACATAAAGACACGTGAAGACGGACGACACATGAACGTGAACGTCTTCATGAAGGACACTTTACCTTCAGGACTTTTTCAGCAGCTTCAAACCGTCCAGTCAGCTCACACGTCTCTGCGTCATGTGTCCTCTGCAGCTCTGAGGACAAAAGACACAAAGACAAAGGTCTCAGAGACTATGTCCAGGTTTTAGACGGTCTGTAGGACGTCACAGAGACTACGTCCAGGTTTTAGACAGTCTTACCTTGGACGTGTCTCTCGTGTTCTTCAGTGGCAGTCTTACTCTTCTGTTCATGGAGGACGTTCAGATCAGCTGTCGTCTCCGTCTTCACCTGAAATAAACAGACTGATTAATTATTCATGATCAGATTGAATCAGCTGATCGTCAAACGTGTGAAAACACTCTGAGGTCACGGCGGGGACACGAGCTGCAGCTCCAAAATGGCGCCTGACATGAATTCTAATGAGCGTGGACGAGCTGCTGGCTGCAGATCGAGGTGGTCATGTGACCCGAAGACGCCGGCCGGCTGCACAGCTGCTGTCTGAGCCGGACGATGCCAGATCAGTCTATGAATAACTGACTGACACTCGACACTGACTGGGCTCATCAGTCCACTGTGCCGGACCCGAGCGTGGCCTGTCTGAGTCCTCACCTTATCGAGGACGCTCAGGACGAGGGCGCACAACTCTTCATCGGCGTGGCCCTTCAGAAGCGCCGCCCTCTCCGGGTTCCCATTGGCTGAGAGCACTTCCTTTAACGTCCTCAGCTGCCACTCGAACCGCTCCAGCTGCTTCTCCAGGTAGACATCCTGCTCACCTGACGCACGCTTACCTGCAACACGACGAGGCATTCAGTGACAGCAGGAAAAAACGAGGTTAGCCATGTGTCACTTCATCTCTAACATGTAGCTAACATGTAGTATATCCAAGTACAGAAAGGAGTACTACAGATTGTACTCGAGTAAATGTACTTAGTTACATTGCACAGCTGTTCTCTGTCTGTTTCTTCAGGAGTTGAAAGGTTAAAATGAATCAGGCAAACGTTCAGGAAACGTTTCCGACTGTAATTTAATTTGAACCTGTCAATTACATCATCGACATGTAGACACACGCCAACACACACACACACACACACACACACTTCATGTCTTCACTCAGGTTGTAAATAAGCATCATTACTGTAAAAACATAAATATTAAGTTCAAGGAAACGTTTGACTAACGTTATAAAAACGTTTCATAATAACGACTTTATGACCCGTCAGCAGGATTTTTCGTGACGTGTCGAATTTTAAACAAAGAACAGATCAGCTGACAGTTCAGAGGAACACATGAACATGATTATTATTATTATTATTATTACATCATCAGTATATTATACTATAATACTATCTTGCTACAACATGAAACGTTCAGAGGTGCATTAATCCAGCAGGACGGTGTGTAAATTGTATCAGGCTGTGACACACACACACAGCGCTGCAGTGACTCACAGTCAGGTGACGTTGCGTTCGTGTCGGTCTGTTTTTAAATGAGCGGTTTGAAGTCGAGTCCTTTAAACAATCTGCTCATGAAACAGGAAACGAGGTGACGGTGAGCGTTGACTGTGGTGAGTCAGAGCAGATGCTTCACCGGTGAACCTGTAATCAGCTGTGATTGGTTAACTCGTCACTGACGGGATGACGCTCTGTTGTTCGGTTTATCAGATTTTCCACAGCAGCTGTTTCAAATCTTTTTTAAAGACTGATTTTCTTTTACAGGCTCATCACAGAGTTCACGTGTTCTGAGGCAGTTTTTATGAATTTATTATTTGTTTTGTTTGAAATAAACAAGATCAAACTAATTATGCAGAGGGAACTTTAGATCGAGTAATCTGATTGGACCAGAGTCCTTCCTGAGTGCTGATATAGATAATAACAGCACTGAGACTCACACACGCCCCTTTTTCAACGCCCGGCATTTTGACGGTCGTAGCAGGAAACGCTCAGGTGAGACGCCCTCCTGACTCCGTGAAGCGTCCCAGTAAACCTGCATCACGCTCATCACGGCGCCCTGGAGTCGCTCACCTGAGAGGAATGCAGTCAGTTTGAATGTGATCACTTCCACCTGTGATTTACCTGCTATGACAAGTCAACGTCTGACAAAAGGTCCATTAGCTCAGCTCTGGGATCAGTTTACTGTGATCGTCATGGTGATTTATAACTAAATGATGTCATCACACAACGATACATTTCCAAGACGTCTGAGTGTTCAAAGATTTCTACATCTGAAACACTTTTTCAAATTGTATCAATTATTACAAGCAAATAATTATCAATCATATAACATATATGATCATGTAATGAGGAGCATGTAATGTTATGTACATACATTGTATTGTTGTAACATGTTATATTGTGATAACGACATGTTCGGTGCCTATGGTAGAGCGGGTCGACCACTAATCAGATGATCGGCGGTTCGATCCCCTCAGTCTGCATGTCGAAGTGTCCTTGGGCAAGATACTGAACCCCACTCCATCAGTGTGTGAATGTGTGTGAATGTGTGTGAATGTGTGACTGAGATATGTAGAAATCACTTTGGGTGGTTTTAAGACTAGAAAGGCGCCTATAAAAGTACAGTCCATTTACCATTTACATGTTCTGTGTGATAACAGCACGTTAAATGTGATGACGACTGTAAACGCCAATCAACATCCACGACGTGCCCCTCCCTATTGGACCGTTTGTACAGGAAACAGGTAAAAATGATGAAGACAACAGGACTCTACTTCCTGTTTCATGGAGACTTTAAACTCATGAATATGCAGTAGGCTGTGTGAATCAATCTGAATCAGTCTTTTACTGTTGACATGAAACAGGAAGTTTTCAACTGTTTTCATCAAACAGGCTTTCAAAGAGTCATTTTGTCTTGAGAACATTTCAGACATGAAAACAGGAAGTGAGAGAACATAACAGCTGAGGAGGAAACCCACAGACAGATATAAAACACTCACCTCCTTCATCTCGGCGGCTTTTATCTTTCTGGTTCTTCTCTCCCTTCTTGCTTTTCTTCTGATAACATCAGAAAGAGAAGAAGACGGAAACGTTTCAGTAACATTTAACACACATTATACAGACAATAACAACACAGTTTGATCAGGACAATGTCCAACCTGCCCCATAAAGAGCTTTAACAATGTCACGCTACGTCCTCTTTCATGTCTGAGCATTGCATTCAAATTATTAGAGACTTTCATTTGGGTTAATTACAGTCAGCCTGGTGAATTTCTGCCCGGCAACCAGCTGCTGTTAACTGCTATAAAAACAAACAGCCATTGTTTGCTCTGCTCTGATTGGTGGACTGCTGAGAGAGGGAAAGCCTTTAACGTAACCCTCAAACCACAGACGGCTGTCAGCAAACTGTATGTCCTATGAATAAATGGATATGGTCATAAGCATGCTGAGGTCTTTCTGAGCATTTACATACATAATTTGTGTGGATAAAGTTACAAATGTGACAATTTGAGCAACTTAAAAAAGAAGATTCCAGAAGTTTCTGCTCTCGGCAGCTTCAGCAGTGACATGTGAGCGAGCAGCATGAAATTTACAACAATTTCACGTTCAAATTATTTTTGTAGAGTCAAATTTGTTGCCGTGAGAGCAGTTTAACATTATTTTTTGGAGAGATTTTCCCTCCTTCTCCACTCTAGCGATCATGTGACTCCAACATTCCATCCATAAGTGACCATGTTAAATTTTCCCGCCCTTTTTCACACCTTCCCGCCAAATCCACCATTTTGATTTTACTTCTTATATCAGGCATAATAATGAACGTTTGAAACGGAGGGAAAACTTTGACGTCTCACAGAAACATTCAGGTCGTGTCACCTAAATTATCCCGTGGAGGACGTTCTTTTGGATCCGTCAGCTGGTAAACAGCAGCTGACGGCAATAAAACAATACGGAGACGACATGTTTTTATTTTGAAAAGCCAGAGCTCCTTCCACTGCTTCGTCCAAACGCTATAAATTCATAAAAGTCAACTCCCTGAATCTATTTCCTGCCACATCACCGTCTTTCAGAGTGTGCGGCGGTGTCAGAGTGAAGAACCAGAACTCCTGATACATCCATCAGTACCGAACACGTCATGCTCGCTCGCCATGAAGGCAACTCAATAACACTCCAAAGTTCAGCTCAGCTGATCTCTAAACTAATAAAACAATCAGATGTGTGTCAGGAACATAAAGCAGGTGTTCTGCAGGGACCTGGACCTATATCCTCTGACCCGCCGAGGCCTCCTGGCAGCAGCCGAGTCCTGGTTCAGGTCTGGCTGTTAAACTGGAGCAGTTATGAAAGCTGAGTCTGACCCGCTTCGCTCTCATTAGTCTCCACATGATTGACGCTGGAACTCTCCTCTGTTATATAACTGAAGCTCCAAGAGTGAGACGTGTTTATTTACCGAGACGATCAGGACCAACAGGTGGTCAGACACGGCCCGAGCTGATGTCGTGCCAGAACAGGAGCTGGGCGATACATAAGTTAGTATCAAAGATCACGTTAGCGACAAAGTAACCTGCAAACAACAAGACAGACGATTCACAGCCAGATCAGCTCAGAGAGTCTGGATGAGCAAGCTAATGTTATCCTGCTACAACCACAATATGACAATATATCTGACATGTTTTAGAGTAACGTTAGCGTTAACTTTGGACTCTGTAGGGCTGCTGGTTGTTTGTTGATGTTAGCAGACTCCATTTCTAAGCTAACGTTAGCTTGTGTTGCTAACTGCCGCTTAGCAAAGGAGATTCAGACCGGAGCGGGTCGAGCGGGCGATGTAGCCGGGCTCAGCCTCTGTGGACATATTCCCTCTCTGATTCTTGCATCAAGCTCGGTCCTTCCACATCAACTTCCTCTGTGGATTTCAAAATAAAGTGTCGTGGCGTCGTTTAACTCTTGTCTTAACTCACTGTTTTTGTATTTTTAGCTTTTGTGTTCATAAAAAAAACAAAACAGAAGAGACATGACGGGGTTAAACCAGCAGCAGGTTACACACACACACACACACACACACACACACTTAGGCGTGTATCCAAACACATCGACATTGCACAACTAGAGCTAAAACATCACACTGCAGGCCACGTCAAACACACACACACACACACTGACATGCTTACTGTATTACCTCACACCCTCACATTGCTCAAGCAGAGTGAAGCCAAACAATCACGCCCTAAAACACACACACACACACACACACACACACACACACACACACACACTCTCTCTCTCTCTCTCTCTCTCTGTATAAACGCTGTGTAAACAGTGGACACTGACTTTATTTAAACTCTGCACTGAAACAATAAATCTGCTTCAGACTCGTCGGTGGAGGAGGAGACGTGGGCGAGAGCTGAGCAGCATCAGGCTGAGGAGGAGGAGGAGAAGGTGGAGGAGGTGGAGGAGGTGCAGCAGCATCTGTTCCTGCAGGCGTCGGAGGCCCTCGCTCTTAAAAACATCATAAATCACGGTGGTGGAGGTTCGTCTGTTTGTTCTGCACAGCAGCTTCAGTTTGAGCAGGAGAAGAGAAGTCCTCTGATTGGCTGATTTAAAGTCAGCTGGTCGTCAGGTAGATATCTTCACGATAAGGTCGAAACGTCTTCGAGAAGCTGAGCTGCCTCTCACCGTTAACGGAAAGCACTCCTGAATGACGTGACGTCTGCAGCACACGTGGACATTTCAGGCTGCACTGGAGGCATTTCTGGTACTGGTATTGTTGAGGTTCTTTTCGTCTTCGTCAGCTCGCCCTCTTCTTGTTCGTTAGCCTCAGCAGGATTCATCGTGTGGTTTTATAATGAACCAATTAAACACTCGGCGTCACAGATGGTTTGTGTCGTCGGTCAGGACGCCTGACTCAGACTTCCTGAACTTCAAACCACAAACCGCAGTTAGTGCAGAGCTCCTGACACGAGGAGGACACCTGCAGTCCACCATCATCAGACTGAAGACTGTCTCTGAGACTAGCTGGGGAGTGAGGGAACAGGATGTGACATCATGCTCAGTACAGGATGATGATGATGAAACACAGATCTGACCTCTGACCTCTGAGTCTGCAACAACACAGGAGGAACATCAACAACCAACCACAACATGATCACGGAGACTACGTGCAGGTTTTAGACAGTCTTATTCTCAGTCTTAGAGACAGACATAAAGACAAACAGCTCGTTACTCTGGCCTGGAAACTCACTGACCTCGTTCTATTTTAAATTTCAGCTTGACGACAAAACGTTGAAACATTCCTGGATGAGATTTAACGTGCAGACAGAGAAACTCTCCCGGAGACGGAGACGCTCTGTTTTTCTCTCTGACGTGTTGAATGTGTCACGTTAAAGCTGCTTCGACTCAAACTTCAACACGGAGCTGACAGGATGACTAATGCTAAGCTAAGCTAACAGTGAGCAGCAGATCTCCATTACAGAGCTCGCTGTGGTCAAACGTCTCTTCATGTGGCGTCGTCAGACCAGACAGACTTCATTAAGACGGCGAGCTCGTTAGATTCACTCTGTTTGTTGCTTTGAAGAGTTTAACTCGTTAAAGAAGCTTTGAGCTCGTTACAGACAGGACAAAAATTACAGCTTTAATTAAAGTTCATTTGCATAAATTAAACTCCAGACGTGACCTGAGCTGATCTCAGACACGAAGACAGAAGTTTTAATTAACGATCCTTTATCAGGTTTAATTTGAGAGTTACAGCAAGTTAGCTTAGCTTAGCATAAAGACTGGAAACGAGGGGAAACAGTTAGCCTGGCTCTGCCTAACAGCTCTCCAATTAACAAATGTCTGAACGAGATAAAACATGTTAATTAGTCCGGAGAGTGACGTCAAGATCAAATTAACGTTTCCCCAAAATGTCAAACTCGCTCGTTAAATTAACAAAGTAAAGTTCTGGTTCTGGTTGGACCCACGCTGAAAATGACAACACGCTACACGTCGACGGGTCACATGATCAGACTCATGATGATTGAGTTTGATTCAGTTTGAATCTTGAGGACTTTCATCAGACTTCCTCTGGAGACACTGAACTACTGGAACACACCTGGAAACACCTGGAAACACCTGGAAACACCAGTCTGTCTTGAAGCCCCCCTGAAGGAGTTTCTGTGTGCTGACAGTTGAACAGGTTTGTCTCCCCGTCATGAGAACGGAGCGTGGTCTGATCGGGCTCGTCATGAAGCGATCTGTCAGCTCGAGGCGTCTCAGTCCGGATCACACGTCTGATCTCTGCAGCAGGTTCTGGTTCTGCCTAACAGGGAATCCAGCAGAGGCGGTTTTCTTGTTGTAAGTCACCTCGGTGCTGTCACGTTATTCCCTGTTGGTCTCAGAGGCTGAGCTCCAACCTGGTCCGGTCCAGCTGCTGAGCCCGGTTCTGTTAGCAGCAGTTAATCAGCAGTTAGCTGCTTCAGCCTTCCTCAGCACTCTGCAGTGATGTCTCCGTGTCGTTGAGTAATAATCAATACTTTGATAAGTTATCAGGACGTGGAGCCGATCAGGTCTGACATCATCAGTCCAGAACAGATGAACCCGACCGCGGCGCTACATTTACTCTACAGCTGAGGACTTCTCTCGTCTCATTGGTCCAAACTGACCTGTGTCATGACAACAGTGTTGTGATGTTTTCCTGTTGCCGCGGTAACGCAGATAAGTCTTAAAGGCCACAGTAAAAATAAATAAAGAGTCACATGAAGGACTCAAGCTTCAGGATCTCTGCAGGCAGTCACATGACGAGTCACATGACGTCATCTTCACTGCAGGAAGTCCTCAGGTACCAAAAACACAACAAACAACAATGAGCTAACTGTTAGCACGATTAGCCGATGCAAACAAAGATGCTGACCAGGTCAAAGGTCATCAGCCAGAGAGAGGCAGTGTTGTAAACTGTTTGTCGACACACCTGTGATGTCATCGTTCTCACTTCGAGGAAGTTTAAACTTCCTGTTTCCCAAAACTTTAAGAAGTGTCAGAGACTCAATGAGTCATCGAGGTCACATGACACCTTCTGAAAGACTTCATCACCCAGAATCCCTCAGGACACGTCAGCATGTAAGACTGGAGATGATTAAAACACAGCATGACGCCAGATCTTCAAGATTAAACACCACGTTAATGTCACGGAGACTACGTCCAGGTTTAGACAGTCTGTGATAGTCACAGAGACTACGTCCAGGTTTAGACAGTCTGCGGGGACGTCACAGAGACTACGTCCAAGTTTTAGACAGTCTGCAGGGATGTCACAGAGACTACGTCCAAGTTTTAGACAGTCTGCGGGGATGTCACAGAGACTACGTCCAAGTTTTAGACTGTGTTGTTCAGTCTGAGCCTCTAAGTCTCTGAGACTATTCTGAGCTAATCAAAGATTTAGTGGATTTGTTGTGTAACAGTTCAGCTGCTCGACTCAAACAAACATTTTTATTTCACGTGCAGCAGTTATCTTTTATAACTTCCTGTAGACATGAACTACATTTCCCAGAATGCTTCTCAACACTGTGTGATGTATAAAACAACTTAAAGATCGCCATCTGAGCCGACTAACTTCCTGTTTAGTTATCCAACCTGGCGCCACCTGCTGCTCACCTGATGAACTGCGAATGTTCAAATCACGATTTGTTTCGTAAACTTGGTGAAACTTGGCGGGAAGCAAACATCACAGGAAGCTGATCAATAACCAATCAAATTTCAAAATAAAAGTGTCTGACTGACTTTTATTTTGAAATTTGATAGAGAGAGCCCTCAGAGTTTGGACTGACCGACCTGTGGCCTCTATCAATAACTGGGCACACACACACACACACACACACAGAGACGTGGAGGAAGTGAAACTCAGATTATAAATTAAAGGGATTAATATTACAGACTTTAGTCGGATTACGAGTTCATGTGATTGAGTCACTTTAAATCACTGCAGAGCCTCATATGAATATCAAACTACATTTAAACACGATATGAACTCATTAAATAAACGTTATGTAAATGAGGGCTCATTTTAATGTGAATATAAGCTGACTTCGTGTGAGGGTTCCATCCTCGGACAGCACCGTGGGAAAACACGATTAAAAACAGATGTTCAACATTAAAGTAACGTTCACGCTTATTTCCCCGCTTCTTTGTCACCAAACTTCAGGCGCCAAAATCACCGCCTGTGTTCGGTTTACGGGTCAGAACCGACGGACGAATTCTGAAGAAGCGAGCCGAGCTACAGCCACACGGTGCTGTCCGCTCCGGAGCTCATTCCCGGCACGTTTTGTGTCCACCGGCCGCCTGCTAATCAACTTCCTCCGCACCGAGACAAAGTGAACTTTCTGCCCGAGCCCGGCGCTCCGGTGCCGGTGTTTCTCACCTTGCTGTGGTTGCAGCCCATTCCTCCACCTCCGAGCTCTGCTGTCGGTGTGAAGCCGCTCTCTCTGCCCGCTCTTCCTCTCTGATCCTCCGCTTCTTCTCCGGCTCTTCTTCCCTCTGTTGACAACTTTCAAACACTCCGTGAAAATGTGCCGTGAACGCACCACTGAGGCCGCCGACAGCAGGGGGCGCGGCTTATCTGTGCTGCCTTCAGGAACACCTCGGAGATTCGAACCTCCAAGGATGAAAGCTAGTTACAGCAATGCTAATTTAGCATGACACCTGTTAGCTTCAGTTAGCATTATATCACGACATGGGACCTGGTAGCTTTAGCTTCTGTTAGCATGACGTTACTGCCTGGCACCTGTTAGCTTTAGCTTCTGTTAGCATGACGTCACTGCCTGGGACCTGTTAGCTTTAGCTTCTGTTAGCATGACATCACTGCCTGGAACAACTGATGTCACACTGAGAGTGTGTGTGTGTGTGTGTGTGTGTGTGTGACATGTATATACTCTGATTAATAACAGCATGTTATTAATTAAAGCTCCACAGTTGCTTGCGGCTGAAGTTTTTTATGGACGTTTACGAGTGAAACATAAAGCTGGTCAAACACTGAAACACACACAGGACGTCCTGCTACACTTGTGAGGACTTTCCACTGACGCTGCTGCAGAGGATGGCTGTGATCTTTGTGTTCTTGTGAGGACACGGGGCCTTTGACAGCATGCACACACACACACATGTTACTGTTAGAGACATTACGCAGACTGACTTCATTTCCTGGAGACCATGAACACCCGACAACCAGAGTCTGGCTGCTGTCCCCATTTGGAGAGACGTCCTCAGTTAACTGGTCCACAGACGTCCCTGAAGGGGCCACGAAGTCACACACACGCGTAATCTGCAGGATGTGTGAAACCTCCCAGTCAGCATGTGCGATGATTAACTCTGACTTCCTGGAACAGACAACGTTTAAAGACTTTTTTTTTAAAACTTTATTTTTTATTTTGACAGAGACACACACATACACACACACACACACACACATACACACACACACAGGGAATGACATGCGGGAAAGAGCCACAGGTCGGATTCGAACGCTGGGCTTCTGCAGCGAGGACTGAGCCTTCACACACGGGGCGGCTGCTGTACTGACTGAGCTAAACAACAGCACCAACAACATTTAGACAACAAGTCAACCCGCAGACTGTCTAAAACCTGGACGTAGTCTCCGTGACGTCCCCGCAGACTGTCTAAAAACCCGGACGTAGTCTCCGGACGCCCCCGCGACGTCTAAAACCTGACGTAGTCTGCGTGACGCCCCGCAGACTGTCTAAAACCTGGACGTAGTTCAGACGCCCCCGGCAGACCGTCTAAAAACCTGGACTAGTCTGCGTGACGCCCCAAGAGACTGTCTAAAACCCGGACGAGTCTCTGTGACGCCCCAGGCCGTCTAAAACCTGACGTAGTCTGCGTGACGCCCCAAGAGACGTCTAAAACCTGGACGTAGTCTCTGTGACGCCCTCGCAGACTGTCTAAAACCTGGACGTAGTCTCTGTGACGTCCCCGCAGACTGTCTAAAACCTGGACGTAGTCTCTGTGACGTCCCCGCAGACTGTCTAAAACCTGGACGTAGTCTGACTTCGTTATCTTTTTTCCTTCCTGCTGAGCAGAAACACTTTTGTCATCCGTCGGCCATTTTGTTTCTCCGCCAACACAAACACCTGCTGAGTTTCACGACGATGACGAAACAACTTGAAGCAGGAAGTGACGAACACGAGACTGAACTCTGCAAAATAAACTAGAATTATGTTTAGAGTAACGTTACTATAATGTTATGTAACGTTATCTGTTCACACATTAACAAAAAGAAAAACCTAACAATAATACACCACACTGTGTATTTCAGGACAAACTCAAGTAAAGTACAAGTACTTCAGATTTGTACTTGAGTAAATGTACTTGGTTACATGTACTGTGTCTGTGTGTGAGAGTTGTTGTGTCTCTCAGGTGTATCAGCAGGTAAACTCCTGACTCAGGTGTCTGTTTAATCTTTTTGCTTGTAGCTCTGATCCGATTAGCGTCTGTCACGTTAGCACGTTTCTCTGGATCAGCCAATCAGCATTAAGCTCTTAACAGGATCAGGTGGGCAGAGGCTGGAGTGGAAACAGGAAGTGACACGTCGCCACTTTAAAGCAACATCACATATAAATCAGTTTCAGTGTCGCTAACAGCAGCTAACAAACTGAGCTAACCTTAGCTAACGTACTGAGCTAACATTAGCTAACAGCAGCTACAGTTGGCAGCAGTTCCCTTTGTTGGCTGTGTGGTGTAAAGTAACTAAGTACTTGAGTAGTTTTCATGTACTTTACTGGAGTATTTGTACTTCAGACGTCATGGCGTCACTCAGCTGTTGTTGGATGGAAAATTATTGTGACGCTGAAAAACAACTGCAGCTCGTCCGACTGTCGGAGACACGAGACGCTAAAAATACACCAATACACATTCCATACATGAACTGTGTGTGTGTGTGTTAACAATGTGAAGGGTGTGTGTGTGAACATACAGTACATACCTGTGTGTGTGGTCATGTATGTGCTCCTTAATAAACTCTGTTCTATAAATACTCTCCAGCGTGCAGATTTATCCGACATTTAAAAAAGAAAAAAAGAAAACTTACATTTACCCACAATGCACCTCTCACCGTCAGACACACAGCGAAGCATCAAAACTCAACATCAAATGTGTTCATACATTTTCTTCTACTGCTCTGAAGATTAATGTTGTAAATAATAATTTGTGTTATAATTGTTCTCTGTATGTTTGTACTGAGGCGGGTAAGAATGTGGTTAGCCTAGCTTAGCATAAAGACAAGGGGTGCGGTCCAACAGTCTGTCTCATGAAGGTTCCTCACTGAAGTGTTAACGTGTCCGCCATGATGAGAGCTGTCTGAATCCTCTGACTGTGAAGGAAAGGAGCTTCAATGCTTCCTTTATCATCTCCTTTAGCATAGGATACACGGAGCATCCTTTAGGAAAGGAAAGGAGGTGACAGCCTGCGGCAGAGAGCGTGTGAATATGAACATACGTGTTGATCATGAAGTGTGTTCTGTTGCTGACTGTGGAGCTGCGTTCACACACAGAGTACAAACTGTTTGGAACTGTGCCATCCAGCGTCCTGCAGATCATCATGAAGTTCCCGTTGCTGATTAATCATATATCTTTGCCATAACTTGCTAATATGTTTCTATATGAGTGGACAGGAGGGTGAGCGACCACACCAGGTAACAAACACGTCACCTGACTTCTGTGACAGGTGGACGATATTCATTTATTAGTTGAACTCTGACGTTGATGATGACGTCACATTTTTCACCAGGTTGTCCACGTTTATATTTCCTGCATGAAACAACACGGTCAGAGCGCGGGGAGTATCTAGGAAGTATCTCAGATGAGCGTTTTGTAGTCCATCTTCTGGACTTTGTAGTTTTACCACAGATCACGTCAATAACATTCACCATCGCTTCATGACGTAGTCTAGTGTCAGAGCAGTCGACTTCTCCTAACTCCTTATCACCTCTCCTTCATGTGTTTCCTCGTGACCTTATGACATTTTCCATTGAGGTCAAGGAAAAGTGGTTAGGAAAGGACTTAGGAGCTGACTTTTTTTGACTAACGTACCCTGAAGTGGAAAAACTCGCCTGGCCGACTCGTCTGAATCTGATCAGCTGTTTGTCTTCATGTTTATTTTTAAAATTTTAATAATCAAACATCAAACTGATATTAAAATAAATTAAATCATTAAATTATAATTATTCATCAGAGTGATTCTTCTTCAGGTGACAGAGCGCCCCCGTGTGGTCAAACATGAGAGCACAGGACAGAGAGCAAAGAGGGAAACAGAGACGCCTGGTGGACAGGTGGAGTCATCACAGAGTTCAGTCAGCAGAGGTCAAAGGTCGACTTTATTATTATCATTAAAACTAAAACATCTAATCATATAAAAACACAAAATATTCAACCAATCAGAAACATGCACAGGGCGTGGTCATGTGACTTCAGACCAATCAGAGTCTGCGTTTAAAACAAAACTGATTTCAATGATTTTAAATTATTATTATTGTTGTTGAATCTGAAATGTGACAAACTTTAATGAATAAATAAATAAATAATTAATAAATACAAATATGTTTAAAAACTGTGTTCAAATAAACGTTAGATAAACGTTGAAGCTTCGTTTTAGTTTAATTTTCTCCGTCACAGATGTTGTCATGACGCCCTCGTGACCTCCGACCTCCGTCGGCTCCTTCAGACGAGGTTCAGGGCGCAGCAGAGCTCGTGCAGCAGGTCCAGGTTCAGGTAGACCCGGCAGAACGTGAAGAAGACGCCGAGACACGAGAACCCGATCAGAGCCCACAGAACCTGAGCACTGAAGTACAGCGGAGCCAGACTGCAGAGACAGAACCAACAGAACCTCAGACAGAACCAACAGAACCTCAGACAGAACTTTCAGACTCTACAGGCGAGCTGTGTCTTACCGTCCCTGCGCTGACTGTGAATATCCTCTGAAGTATCGAAGACGAGCGTGAAGATAGAGAAGACCACAGACTGAAGACAGAGCTGACAGACAGACAGGTTGAGTTAAACGGGTTCATGTGAGGTCCAAACTGTCTCTGGTTCTGTGTTTGATCACCTTGACTGAAGAAGACTCCGGACGTCCACAACACAACGATGAAGATCGGGAAGTACTCGGAACAGTTTGCTCTGAACACAAACAGGAAGAGGACAGCTAGCTTTAGCTAACCACTAATTAACTGCTGCTAACTGAATCTGCCGTTAGCATGCTAACAGAATCGGGCTCAGCAGCCGGACCGGACCGGGCTGCAGCACAGCCTCTGAGACAAAGAGGTTTTTTATTTCTTCTTATTTATCATAAATCAGGTCTCTGTGCTGAATATAAAATCTGAATAGAAATATTAAAAAACAAACTCGTGTTCTAAAAACTTTAAACGAGCCGTCTGGACTTTTGTGTGGTTGTGACATCACAACTATACAGTCCCCGCCCTCGGCCACACCCCCTCAGAACAGCCGACCTGACTACAGCCAATCAGAACAGAGGGAGAGAGAGGCTCATTAATATTAATGAAGCGCTCTGTTCTCTCTGTGGTCGAGCTTCAGATGTTTTTAAAATAAATGTTTAAATTAACAAACTTAATCAGCATTTTATTACATTATTAATACTGTTTCAGATAATTTATAAAATTATTATTTATGACATTTTAACAGGCTACAAAAACATTTGAATATTCTTATTAGAACAATTAAAACTCTTAATGAAGCAACGATTAAAGACTCACTGAGCTCTGAACACTCGCTCAAACTCCGGAGGTCCAGAGGTGGCGGGTGGAGACACGGAGTACTTCCTCCTGGAGTAGATCACCTGCAGAGAGAAATACGCTACACACACACACACACACACACACACACACACACACACACACACACAACACACACACACACACACACACACACACACACACACACACACACACACACACACACACACCAGCAGCAGCAGCAGCTCAAAGTTCAAACTGTGTTTGTAGAAAATGCAAAGTCGATTCATAAAAACAGTTGAATAACAAACGACCTCGGACGAGGCGACGCTCACGGGATCAAATCATTTAAATAAAGACCAGTTAAAAACTAAAAACATCAAATAAACTCAGAACTCACCGACTAAATATCTAATTAATCATCCTGCAGCCTTCATCCACGTTTCATCACCTGTCCATCTACGCATGTCTACATTTCCCAGCTTACCTTGCTCCAGGACGCCAAGCACGGTCACTGCGGCGAGGCCGACCATCTCCTCCATCACTGAGACGATGAGTCAGACAGACAGACAGACAGGTGAGACTGAGACACACCTGATCACTGACACTCTGTCAGGAAATACAGACAGGTAACACAGAGAGAGAGCACACCTGCAGGGGGCGGGGCCTAAACTCACCAACAGGTACAGCAAACACGAAACAAGAGTTTGGATTTCTGCTTTTACACTTTTATGAATCAAAGAAACATTTCTGATTAAAGATGACGAAGATTAAATCACCTGGAGTTAGCTAACATTAGCAAAACACAAGCTAACGTTAGCGTTGATGTGAATGGCCTGTTGGATAGTTAGCATGTTGCTGATCAGCCTGATGTAACCAGACTCAAGTCTTTCTCTCTATATATTGTCACTTTTTACGTTAGCCATTGGTAGCAAAGTGCTAGCTAACTCTAAATCTCTATTAATTGTAAGTTAGCTCACGTTTTGCTAACGTTAGCTGTGATCTGACTCATCTTTTAACCATTTGAAATCAGATGTAGCTTTTTGCTCTGTAGCTAATTAATGTGCTAATTTACATCAGTGGTTAATTAGCTGTCCTTAGCTTTCAGATGGAGCTAACACGTAGCTAACACATAGCATCTCAAGTTGACTGAGGTGTGCTCACTGTGATTCAGGACTTAAGGTGGACTTAAGAGTTAATTCTGCCTTTGTCATAACGTTGTGATATTGGAGGAGGTTGTTGATATTTCCTGTTGATGTCATAAACAAATCACCCACACCAACACACACACACACACAAACACACAAACACACAGAGTCGATGTGTTTCTAAAGAACTATATTTACATAATACTCTTGTTTTACAGAGAATATCAAAAGTAGAAAATACTTACAAAACATCAGCTGCAATATATAAAAATAACTTCTATCTTCTCCACATCATTAGGAAAGGCTTACATACAAAAAATATATTTATAGACATTTACACAGAACCTGACCACAACGGGTCAACCCAGAAAGCCCGGCAGGCTGAACCATTCTGGAGGAAGAAGAACCGGCAGGACGAAGACCAGAGAACCGCCCCGAGACACAGAGAGCAACGAAGAACACAGAACAAGTCCAACAGTACAGCAGATAGAGACCAGGTCACAAGTCCGCCTTAAAACAGGACCACCGGGTCACAGGACCACCTTAAAAGTCGCACACAGACCGGCGTCAGGGTTAAAGGTCAAAGTTCAGACGAGGAATCAGACGTTGAACATCGGCGTCACGAGGCGTCCGACTTTCAGAACGAGAACTGTGTGGACTCAACTCGACACTGCGTGGATGTTCAGCGTCGACTCGCCGTCTGAAGTTTCATCAGGAAACAGTGAGACAGGTTTAAAGGGTTCATGTCGTGTTTCCTGTTGGTGGTCTGACAGGAAGTGGAAAGGTGTCAGCTGACCAGAGTTTAACGCTTCATGTTGATGTGTCGTCTGTAGGTCGTCGTGCGTCGTCTGTAGTCGTCTGTAGGTTGTCATGCGTCGTCTGTAGGTTGTCATGACACACAGGTCAGAAAATGTCTGACGTTGTTTTAACGTTACTGAAACGTTAACATCAGTGTCAGCGCAGCAGGAAGTGGAAACAGGAAACAGAAATGTGTGGATGACTTTCAGTCCATCAGCTTGTAAACTTCAGATTTTAAAGGAACAAACTGTTTCTGCACGTTTCTCTAACATTCCTCTAATGTTTCTCTAACGTTCTCTCATGATCTGGCTGAAACCAAAGTCGACCTTGAAACCGGAGAACTTCGCAGGAAGTGTGCGCGGACACGCCGCAGGTCATTTCCATAAACAAAACTAAACATGGCGTACTGTCCATATGTAAATACTTCATCTGTGCAGCGGCGTTTGTTTCCTCTCATTTACATACATGAATATTTAAATGAGCTCAGCGTCAGGAGACAGTCAAACGTGCAGAAACAGCAGAGCGGCCTTTAAAATGACATTTATTAAGCCCCGCCCCCTTTATCTGTGCTCCAATCACAGCTGAGCAAGCCTCAGTCAACTTCCTCCTTTCCTGTACTTAGATATGCTACGTGTTAGCCACATGTTAGCTGATCACTAGCATTATGCTAACACTAGCTAACTAGCATTATGCTAACACTAGCTAACTAAAGCTGTGTATTTTTGAAGCACAGGAAGTTGACTGAGGCTAGCTCAACTCTGATTGGAGCACAGAGCGAGTGGGGGCCAGGGCTTATGAAGTGTCCATTCTATGTGTTAGTTGGTGTCCGTAGGTGGCGCTGTAGGCTCAGTAGTCTGAATACGACCATGAGAACTGAACTGTTCTGTCTCTGGACCTGCCAGAACCACCGAACCTCCTCACAGCAGTTGATTGGTCGGCCTGTGGGACTGGGGCGGGGCCAATCCTGGAGCTCCAGGTGCAGACAGGTGCGTGGGACTAGTGGTGGCTGGCGAGCAGCTCGTCGAGGTCAGCCATCCACTCCTGCGTGCTCTGGCCCTTCAGCAGCGAGTCGACCAGCTCGCTCTCGCCGGCGAAGCTGCCCGACGCCACGTTGTAGCCAAACGACACCTGCTGCTGCTGATTGGCCGTCCGGCTCACCTGGTAACCTTGGTTACATGGCAGCCCCGGGCGCCCGTTGCCCTGCGGCTGTCCGAACGTGGCAAGGTCGGGGAGGACAGTCTGGTTCTGATTGGCCTGTTGTTGAGTCTGCTGCTGATTGGCCATCGGCTGGCCGAGGCTCTGAGCGTTGGGCGGTGCCCTCTGCTGCTGCGCCGCCGCCATGTTCGTCTGCATCATCTGCTGCCCGGCGCTCAGCCCGCCCATCGGACGCCCGCCCGGGTTGGCTCCGAAGGGCGCGGCGCCAGGCGGCATCTTGGGAATGCGCGCCTGCTGCTGCATGTGGAAGCTGTTGGGCGGGTTGTTGAAGGCATTGCCAGACGGCGGCTGATTGGCCAACTGCTGTTGCCAGGTGGCGCTCTGAGTGCCCTGCATGGCGCCGGGCATGGACCCAGGCAGGCTGGCTCCCATGCTGTTCTGCATGGAGCCCGGCATGCGAGCGGCAGCGGCGAGCTGCTGCTGCTTCAACATGGCGGCGTTGGGCTGCGCCTTCAGGTGCTGTTGCTGCTGCTGAGCCAGCAGGTTCTGCCTGTAGGGGGCGCTCATGGTGCCCAGCGGCTGGCGCTGAAGGCCCACCTGCTGCGGCGCGTGACCCGGGTGGGTGGGGTGAAGGTTCATGTTGTTGTAGAGCACCTGCTGCACGTCCACGTTAGCCCCACCCCCTCCGCCGCCACATGATGACATCGCGATGTCAGCCTGACTCGCGGCCGGGGGCGGAGCCACACCGCCTGCCAGCCCGCCACCCTGACCCACGTTCATACCCATCATGCCTTGGTTCTGAGGAAACATACGCTGGGATCCGGGGGCGGGGCCTCCCATGGAGCCGACGCTTCCCATTGGCTGAGAGGAAGCTGTGAAGAAGAAGAACGTAACTGTGTGAAAGGTTGTCTGAGCGTTAGTTATTGGTTTGATGACGGTTGTCATGGCTACAGTCGGCTTCATTATTTAACATTCAAATCTGAGGTCAACTTTATTTACACATCAGAGACGAACAGAGGCTGTTTGTCCTCAACAACAACGAGGACCAGAAGAACCGGGTCGACCAGGTCAGACATCTCATGACCTGAATGCTTTTACTGTGAAAGGATGAGGAAGTCTCACCTGTAAACTGGTTGACCGGTTGCTGTGGGAAGGGGTTCTGATTGGCTGGTTGTCCCGGCTGGTCCTGGTACTGTGGAGGAGGTCGGGTCAGGTGTCTCTGCAGCTGCTGGTCCTGTCGCTGCTTCTCCTGACAGACAGACAGGTCAGTGTAAACAAACAGCTCCCCCTGCAGGTTAAGATGTTCCGGGCCTCGTGTTCCGACCCGTGTTCTGACCCGTGTTCTGACCCGTGTTTCTACCTGTTCAGCCATGAGCTGCTGTCTCTGGATGTAGTGCTGCTGCTGTTGGTGTTTCTGCTGTTCCAGGATCTGCTGTTGATGCTGCTGTTGTTGTTTCAGTGCCGCCACCGCCGCCTGGCTGTTCAGGTACGCTGCGTTACCGTGGTTACCCACCATGGCGTTGGCCGGCCCTGGCTGAGCCGCCATGGCGTTGTTTCCAGGTGCCGACGTCATGGCGTTGGCCGGGCCCGGCCCGTGTGGAGGAGCCGGGTACGAGTTCTGGTCCTGACAGAGAGGAGAGAGACGCAGTGATGAATGTTTCCACCAGGGGGAGCCGCAGGTCAGAGCATGTTTATATTGATTTAATATTTTATAACTTTTAATCATTTTACATTTTTATACTTATACTACTATAAAACATATTTTAAATATTTTAAAATTAAATTAAATTTTTAAATTTATTTTCTAATTTTGTTTTTGTATGTTTTTTTTTAAATTGTATAAATATTTTAAATAACTTTCTAATAATTTCTTCAAATATTTTTAAAATATTATATATATAATAAATGTTAGTATATGTTTCATATTTCAGACTCATTACTGATAAAATAAAGCTTGATGCTTTTACCTGATAAATAACTTCAGTAATTAATTAAGTGATGATAATTATAAATTCTCTTTAATCTCAGTGAGGGATTAAATTAAACTTTATTTAAATAAGTGCGTAAACAATGTTTAAAAACTTTATTTAACGACCTGAACAGACTGCAGAGCGCCTCCTGCAGGCTGCAGTGTTCACTACAGTCCGGAGGGGGCACCGCAGTGACAGTCTGATATAAATTATATTAATCTATTAATTAATCTGAGTTTAACGAGCTCACAGTGACTCAGACCGTTAAACATGTTTCAGTTTAATAAACTCAGATAATTTATTACCGGTTAATATCAAATATTTGAATATTATTATTATGACTTTAAATACACACAGACTGAATGAAAGGCTGCTTTGTCAACACACACACACACACACACACACACACACACACACACACACACACACCACACACACACACACACACACTGTCCCTGCAGCCCCCTGTGACAGATCCCGTCTGAATTATCATTAGAATTTTAATTTATCTGTGTGTGTGTGTGTGTGTGTCTCTGTGTGTGTGTGCTCACCTGTGTGTGTGGTATGTGCTTGCGTAGTTCATGCTGTTCTTCTGTTTGATCTGTTGTTGTCGATAGCCAGCAGCGCCGCCAGGTTCTGGTATTGGGCCGCGGCAGTCCAGGCCCGGCCTCAAAGTGCGTAGAGGTTTGGTGTTGCTGGTTCGGCATGGCGCTCTGGTCTGCTGGCCTCGGCCAGCGGGAAGCTGAGGGGAGGCTCCCGCGCCGGGGGTGGCCCAGCATGTTAGTGTCCGCGGGCTCCCGCACAGCTGCCGCCCCGCCGCCTTGGGAGAGATTCTTCTCATGGCTGACCCGCATCAGCAGCTGCTTGGCCAGGTTGGAAGTCCTGGGGGTACACAGGAGGGGCTCGTGGATCTGACCACACCAAAACGCACCCCCAGTGAGCTCTGAGAGTGCTGGCCATCTGGGGCCAGGGTGGAGGGTGGGCGGGGCCTCGCGCTGTGGAACTTATTGCCTGGCTGAGGCGGGGTTTGTGCTGCATCTGTCCGTGGAGGTGCTGCGCCTCTGCTGCTGCGCCTCGCCAGCTGCTGCAGCTGCTGGGCCGGGGACAGTGGTCTTTGGGCTCCTCGGGGTCCCGGAGGGAGAGGTGGTTAGGAGGAGGCTGGAGCTGTCTGGGTGTGGAGGAGGAGCTGGCTGGGATGGGGGCAGAGCTGGGAGGAGGCAGAGGAGAGGCGACGGGAGAACTGGTTGGGTGAGGAGGAGGCCCGAGGAGGTGGACCTGACGTGGGGGAGCCAAAGCAGCGCCCTGCTCGGCGGCCACCGAGGCCGGGCAGAACTCTGACTTAACACTGACCACAGATCAGGAGGAGGACCTGAGACGACTGGACTCCACCTGCACCTGCCGCTACTCCTGCTCCTCCTCCCACCGGCCCCAGCACCGCCAGAGTCGAGCGCAGCTCCAGAGGGTCTTTGCGGTCCGCCGGCCGCTGAGAATGTCCTGATGTCCTCGTAGGGCACCGAGCTGTTCAGCTCCTCCATCAGCTCCGGGCCCACTCCTGCCTGCTCAGGTTCAGGTCCGGAACAGGCTGTTGCTGCCTCCCCGCCTCCGCCGGCTGCATGATGGGCAGGATGTCATCGGGCTCCTGCTTCATCTCCTTCCGTGGAAGTTCGAACCCGACTCCCGCCACCATCTGTTGATTCCGCCGGCCGCCCGCGGCGTACATTAGAGTTCAGCGGCCGCTGATGCCGAAGCTTGAGTCGAGCGGCGAGTCGCTGGTGGTGCCGCTGTCCGACATGCCTTCTGTTGGGCGAAGCCGCCGAAACCGCGACCTGATTCTGCCCAGCGGAGAACTGGCGCCTAACTTCCTCTTCACCGCCTCCGAAGCTGGAAAACAAACAGAACCACATTAATACTCTGGAGTGAACGCCAGTGAACACAACTGACCAAATCACTGAAACCACGTCCAGCCTGAACGCGGACCTGCGCAGACTGAACGTGGACCTGCTGCAGCTGAACGTGGACCTGCTGCAGCTGAACGTGGACCTGCAGCAGGCTGAACGTGGACCTGCTGCAGCTGAACGTGACCTGCTGCAGCCGACCAGGACCCGCAGCAGGCTGAACGGGACCTGCTGCAGCGAACGTGGACCCGCTGCAGGCTGAACGTGACCTGCTGCAGGCTGAACGCGGACCTGCTGCAGCCCGAACGTGACCTGCTGCAGCGACGTGGACCTGCAGCAGACTGAACGCGTGGACCTGCGGCAGACTGAACGCGGACTCCGCAGCAGACTGAACGCGGACCTGGCTGCAGCGACCAGTGGACCTGCAGTGATCGAACGGGACTCGCTGCAGCTGGACCTGCAGCAGATCAACGCGGACCTGCTGCAGTTGAACGTGACCCGCAGCAGACTGGAACGCGGACCTGCTGCAGCTGAACGTGGGACCTGCTGCAGCTGAACGCGGACCTGCTGCAGGCTGACTTACATAATGCAGAGATAACAAAAGAGCCCTCCTCAGAGAAGTCAGCTGATCACATCTGTGCAGCTCGACCTGCATACCAGATGGGAACATTCAGAACCTCCAGACAGCTGATCGGTCAGCTGACCACAGAACTCATCAGCTGATCGTCACACAGGTTCTCGAACACCTGCAGGAGGCGACTGGACAGGTGAGTCCAGCTGATAACTATCAGATGTTTGGCCGGTTCTGTCTGGTGATTTTCAAACCAAAAGTCTGTGTTTGGACCAAATAAAGCTTTTTAAAGGTTCGACCCGGGCGTGCTGGTCACATGACTTCTATCTTCTATCACTTCACTATCTATCATCAGACCGAGCCGGCCGAACTGGGTGTTAGTGGAGGTTCTGGTCTCTCAGTGGCATCACAGCCAGCAGAACGTGACGCCTTCTCCAAACTATGCTGAGAATTTCCTGCAGAACCTCAACCGAGCCAAAATGGCAGAATCCAAACATTTGGACGGATGAGTTGGCCTGCAGCTGTGAGGAGTGGGCCAGTAACTCAGACAGAACCGGTCCAGAACAGAACCAGACTGAACTCACAGCATCTATGGACTCTTCCTGTCAGAGGAAGTCATCAGTTTGTCTGTAGAGGAAAATTTCTCAATCAGACTCGCTTAATTTTTTAGTTTCATTTTCCTCAGTCTGACGCCTCGTGAAAGGCCGCCTAACTTTCCTCCACTGATGGAAAGTAATCGAGTACTTTTATTGTTTGTGTTTGAGTACTGTGTTTTCAGTACTTTTACTTCATTAACCAGCAGCAGGCTGTTTTGTCAATGACACACACACACACACACACACACACACACACACACACACACAGTTCAGCGTGTCGCTGAGTCATCATCAAGGTAATCAGTGTCCAATCAGCGCTTATACTGCACTGGATGTTAAAACATGCTGGACTTCATCTGTGTTAGAGTTAGTACAACCATAGAACCTGTCAGAACACATCAGAATCCGCCAGAACCCTTCAGAACCTGTCTTCTGGGTCTTTGGTTTGTTTGTTTTGGACTGTTCTGAGTCAGCTGAGCTCAGTGAGTTCTCCTCATGGAAACAAAGTGACAGCCCAAAGTTTGATCAGCTGCCGCACACAGCCGGGTACCACAGCCGGTACCACAGCCAGTACCACAGCCGGTACTTCCTGGTCAGTCACTCTTGCACTGTGACTGATAACACGGGAGTTCACAGGTCAGAGGTCACTGATCGACTAAATTAAACTAAATTAACTGTTACCAGACGGGCGCTTAGAGCTGGACTGAGTGTGACCTTCACTCTGGTGTCAGAGGTCGAGTTTGAGTCTTTTCATATGTGAGTGTCCTGGTGAACTCTAACATTACAGACACACACAAACACAGTTATCCAATAAATACAAATATCTTCAGGATGAGTCAGGCTGAACCTCTCCCGACTCCGAGCCACAAAATCCAAAATATGTCGAGTGTTCACGTCAGTTTATCAAAGGTCTGATTGGACGCACTTTATTTTATACAGCTCCATCATCCATTTATTTTATCAACACGTCGACTGATGTCACACTCATCAGCTGACAGGAATGTAAACAAAGTCACACACCAACAACTATTTCAGTGCTGCCGTCGATTGTAGCTGCTGTTAGCTAATGTTAGCTCGGTTTGCTCTGAACTAGAACCAGAACCAGCCCTGTAGTGATTGTTTACTCAGTTCTGTTAGCAAGAGTGCTTAATAAGCCCCGCCTCCAGCAGCGTGAGGTGAGGCGTTTCTGTGTGATGATGAGTCAGCTGTGAGGGGCGGAGGGGGCTTTGTTCAGACTGAGTCACCTCTCAGAACCTGAGACCGGATCACACAGGAACACAGCTGCCTGCAGTGTTTCTACTCTAACACTGAGTATCAGCTCAGACCAGTTCTACAGACAGCAAAGATTCATTGGACCCTAAAACCTCCTCAAAAACTTGACCATCAGAACTTTGTACAAGACCCATTTAAACTAAGACCACATCAGTAGAACATCATCAGAACCTTCTGAACCTCAAAGACTGGGCCAGAGATCATCAGATTCTCCTGAAGGACCTCTAGAACGCCCCTGTATGGACTGTGACCCTCTGCCATGGAACCAGAACCTCCTGAAGAATGGACTCACAGTTACAGTTACGCTCACATGAAACTGACTAAAACAGAACCAAACGATCCGGGTCAATCAGTGACGAGACAGAACCAGGTCCTACCCGCTTTGGATCAGAGGAAGCATTTGGATCAAATGTGGACACTGACCTTCAAATACTCATCAATAAAGACACTAAAGTAATCTGATTACTCACTGCCTCTGAGCTACATGACTAAAACTATTATTATTTTAATAAATGGAGCTTAAATAACCTGAATGTGACAAAGATTTGCTTCATGAAATAAACGAGACAAAAATCTAGGATGCCTTCTGATTTATGAAATTATTATCATGGAGACTCAAAACAGAGAGCAGCTCTGTGAGTCGAGTCGTCCCGCGGCGTGACGTGGAAACACAGATTTATAGAAACCTCAAGGTCAACTTTCACTGAGTACAGAACCGCCGTGGTCGTCCAGAAGCAGGCTGGTACACAGAACAGCAGAGAATCTGGTTGATTTTCAAAATAAAAACTCTGTGTGCAGACTTCAAATGGCAGTGAAACAAATAAACTACAGCAGATTTTACAGACTGACATATTTAGAAGAACATCGACCAGAAAATGACCCGAGACAGATAAGGTGTGGAGGAAGAGCACTTTGATCACTCCTGATGGGGTTTAGTCAGCAGCATGACAGAGACCAGCCCGGTGGAGTTTTACAAAACTTTTTCAAGTACAGAGAAAATCCGAATTATCAGAACTCCTAACAGAACCCAAATAAACTCCTAAAGACTCATAAAGAGCCTAAGAATGTCATCAGAGGGCATCAGAACAAAAACTTCGCTCACACTGGAGTGGACAGAAAATCTCACCACACTAAGGTGTTGTGGATACAGCAGCAGATCCTCCATCAGGAGGACGTCCACAGATTTACTATGTTTGTGCAGCGTGAACTAACAAACACACCAACCAGTGACAACCAGTGAGGTCACAATGTCCTGTCATCATGATGAAACATGCAGTCTCAGTGCATTCTCAGTATAGTCTCAGTGCAGTCTCAGTGCAGTCTCAGTATAGTCTCAGTATAGTCTCAGTGCACCAGTATAGTTTCAGTGCAGTTCTGTGCATAGTCTCAGCAGTCTCAGTATAGTCTCAGTAGCCTCAGTATAGTTTCAGTGCAGTCTCAGTATAGTCTCAGTGTAGTCTCAGTATAGTTTCAGTGAAGTCTCAGTATAGTCTCAGTGCAGTCTCAGTATAGTCTCAGTGCAGGGCCCCCAGAGTAATCTCAGTGTAGTCTCAGTGCAGTCTCAGTATAGTTTCAGTGCAGTCTCAGTATAGTCTCAGTATAGTTTCAGTGCAGTCTCAGTATAGTCTCAGTATAGTCTCTGTGTAGTCTCAGTATAGCTCAGTGCAGTCTCAGTATAGCTCTGTGCAGTCTCTCAGTATAGCTCTCAGTGTGTCTCAGTATAATCTCAGTATAGCCTCAGTGCAGTCTCAGTATAGTTCAGTGTCTCAGTATAGTCTCAGTATAATCTCAGTGTAGTCTCAGTGCAGTCTCAGTATAGTTCCCAGTGCAGTTCTCAGTATAGTCTCAGTATAGTCTCTGTATAGTTTCAGTGCAGTCTCTGTATAGTCTCTGTGTGCAGTCTCAGTATAATTCAGTGTAGTCTCAGTGTAGTCTCAGTATAGTTTCAGTGCAGTCTCAGTGTAGTCTCAGTGCAGTCTCAGTATAGTTTCAGTGCAGTCTCAGTATAGTCTCAGTGCAGTCTCAGTATAGTCTCTGTGTGCAGTTCCCAGTATAGCTTCCTGTGTATAGTCTCAGTGTGTCTCAGTGTGTCTCAGTGCATAGTTCTGCGCAGTTCCCCAGTATAGTCTCAGTGCAGTCTCAGTATATAACTCAGTGTAGTCTCAGTAGCCTCAGTATAGTTTCAGTGCAGCCCTGCATAGTCTCAGTGTGGTCTCAGTATAGCCTCAGTGCAGTCCCAGTATAATCTCAGTATAGCCTCAGTGCAGTCTCAGTATGGGTCTCAGTGCACCTCAGTATAGTCTCTGTATAGTCTCAGTGTAGTCTCTGTATAGCTCCCAGTGTAGTCTCTGTGTATAGTTTCAGTGCAGTCTCAGTGTTAGTTTCAGTGCAGTCTCAGTATAGTTTCAGTGCAGCTCCCAGTATAGTCTCAGTATAGTCTCAGTATAGTCTCAGTATAGTCTCAGTATAACTCAGTATAGTCTCAGTATAGTCTGTAGTCTCAGTATAGTTTCAGTAGCCTTATAGTTTCAGTGCAGTCTCAGTATAGTTTCAGCAGTCTCAGTATAGTTTCAGTGCAGTTCAGTATAGTCTCTGCATAGCCTCAGTATAGTCTCAGTGCAAACTCAGCATAGTCTCAGTGCAGTCCCAGCATAGTCCTTGTGCATAGCCTCAGTAGTCTCAGTGTAGTCCTTCAGTGTAGTCTCAGTATAGCTCAGTGCAGTCTCAGTATAGTCTCAGTGCAGTCTCAGTATAATCTCAGTGTAGTCTCAGTGTTGTCCTGTGCCTGCCTCCACCTTTACCTCCATCACCCTGACAGGCAGGAGTAGCTCCAGCCTCCCCCCTCCGTGCTGTGTTCACAGCCCGTGTTCACTCACCGCTATCAGGGTGTTGTTGCGGCTCTGCTCCGCCGCCGTCCCTCCGCTCTCGCCGTGCTCCGTGCTGCCGCCTCCTCCTCCTCCTCCGCCGCCGCTGCCCGGCGCTCTCTGTCCGGCCTGGTCACCGCTGGGCTGGGGCTGCCGGTGCTTGTTGGACCGCTTGGCTTTGGCCTGCAGGCAGCGCTGGTGCAGGGCGAAGGTCTGCTGCCTCTCCAGGTCCAGGCGCTCCAGCGTCGCGTTCTCGTAGCGGCTCTCGCAGCTGTTGTGATGCTGCCGGAAGAGCTCGATCCTCCGGCGGAGCCTCTCCATCACCGCGCTGTGTCGCGGTGTAACAAAATCCGCCATCATCAATAAAGACTTGTAGTAAACTCCCGGCTCAGGTTTCGTCCATAAAATGCTGAATTTGGCTGTTTTTCACCCCCCCCGGCCCTTTACAAAGACTCCTGTGCTGGCTCCATGGAGGCGACCTTTGTCTTGCTAATGGCCTTCAGTCACAGCGGCACTCACTGCCGGAGAGGAAAACGAAGGTTTTTGGGTGCAGTAGCATTCAGCCTCCAGAATTTATTCATTTAAACTCATTTAAACTATGAAGCTCATCATGTACAGCAGCTCAGTGAAGTTACTGTGTGAGACAGAGCTGCTGCTGGAGTCTTGTTAGAGCCGCATTCCGCCTGACTTTAACCCCAAATCACACACACAAACCTCGGATATATCCCCACAAACCAGCCCGCTACTTTACCTACACCCCCTTTAAATAACGTACACTACATTTCAGTTCAAATAACTGAAACAGTCTCTCTCTCTGTCTGCCTCTCTGCCTGTCTGTCGCCATCAGACTAACTCCCGTGAAGCTAAGTGAAGTTAGCACATTCCTCCACTCTAAATCAAAGTTGGAGCGTCGAACATTCCTCCTAAAATCCTCCAAGCTGACCCTTAAATCAGCTCGTTTCGGCGCCTGTCGGTGTTCGCCTTTAATTGTAATTTAATTCAACTGTTCACATTAATGTTAGACAGTGTGGGAGCTTCATAGCAGATCTGAAACTTGTCCTGAAACTTTATTTTGCTCAAGTATTCAGTTAGCTTCGGCTAGCGGGACGGGAGCTAGCTGGCTGGCTAACGCTTTGGCTTCTTCACAAACTCGGCAGCTAATAAGCATTTTATTTAAAGCTAACACTAGAAAACAAACGACAAGACTTCCCAGACATTTGGAGCTTAAGTTCTGGTTTAAATGGACTTACTGTGGACGTGTTGCTGTCCGCTCTTCCTACAGCATCTGTCCAGCAAACAGCTGATCCTCCGCCTCCTTGTTAGCCGTTAGCCGCTAGCCGCTAACACAGTGTTTTGGGTAGTCAGGCTAACGTTAGCTCGACTAGCATCGGCTGGAAGCTAGGTGGCTAGCCTGAAACGTTTGAATAAAGGGGCATACTTTGAGTGTTTCTCTGCCCCGAGGTGCCGCCGCGGATAAATCCCCCCCTCGGCCCAGCCCGGGTCGGGGTGTGTTCGGTTTAATGTGAGTAAGAAGCGGCTAGCTGCGTTAGCTCCGTGCTGGCTCTATTGTTTTCCAGCGGACAGGCAGGGCTGCGCCGCCATCTTGGAAACTTTCTCTTTTTTTTCCATCAGGAGGAATGTCCTCGCTCCCGCCTCACCACTGACTGACAGCGCAGGCGGCCAATAGGGAGCGAGTATTTGAGTCAACGTCAACGGACATGTCAAACGGAGGACCGTTAAAAATCACTAAAGGAAGTAAAAATTAATAAAAACAAACAGATTTTATTGTCTGCGCCCAGACTGTTAATTATGGCTGACGTCACGACTGTCAAATTCAGTTGGAAATTCAAACAAACAAACAAAAAAAGCCAGAAGCTTAAAGTCCCGCCCACTTCCGGGTTAGCTTCAGTTTATTTTTTAATCTCATAATTGTGATTTAAAGATGTTTTTTAAATACAAAGTCAAAATTAAAACTTTAAATATCAAAATCAAATTAATTAAATATTGAGATACCAAATACAACATAATGTAATATGTCAAAACTTTAGATACTTAAAGTGTTAAAAAGTCACAGAGGTGTCAGAACTTTCAACTTGTGATGGGAAGTTCAGTTCTTTTTAGGGAGTCGGATCATTTGACTCACCAAGAAGAGCCGGCTCATTTCACCACTTATACTTTTAGTCTGCAACACATCTCAAAGTTTCCCATCAGATTTTGATTAGCGTACCTGTGACTCGGGCTCATGGGAGATGTAGTTGCTCAATACTAATGACAGAAAGCTGATTACTGTAACTAACCACTGTCGCCAGTACAGCTTCATGTCTCTGAAGTTTGAATTAATAAGTTTGACAGCCTCAAAAGAATCAACATATTTCTACTAACAGATTTTACTCAAAATGACAGATTAATCGGCGTGTCGATTAGCTCAGTTGGTAGAGCATCCGCCCCATGAAGCCTCACTGCAGCGGCCCAGGGTTCGAATCCGTGCATGTTGTTCCGTCTCTCTCTCTACATTCCTGTCACTCGTCAGCTGTCTCTGTCAAAACTAAAACTTGAAAAGGCCAAAAATCTTTAAAAAAAAATACAGATTAATTAAGTTATAAATGTGTCCGGGTGTGTGTTGGTGAATGAACCTGATTCTGGTTCTGACCCGTGTTATTCCTCGTCCTCAGTGGACCCAGAAATGACTGACAGACGTCAAACTCAGTTTCCATTTGGCCTTTTTATTCATAAACAAACGTCGTCTGCTCGTACACACACACAGACACACACACACACACACACCGGGCTCCATCATCACAGTATTTCTATTCAAAGCAGACCTTGTTGTCGTCGTGGTGCGTCGGCAGCAGAACCGGGTTGGGCCAACAGTTACGTTTAGTTCAAACACAATGTCAACAAATAAAAAGTACAGAGTTACACCAGCAGATACAGTGTTCAGTCTACAGTCTGTTAGCTCGCCAGCTTCAGCTTCACCCACACGACCAGAGAACAGAGGAAAGAGGAAGAGGAGGAGACGAAGAAGAGCGCCGCTCGACGGGACAACGCTGCTGCTGCCGGCGGCCATGTTGTCCTCGAGCATCACGCTTTAACTTCAGAGCGGCGGACACGTGAAAGACTGAAAGCAGCAGAGCGACGAGCTCGCCATCACGCTACGAGGAGACAAATCAAAAGGTTTAAGGTCACCTGATGTGGAAACAAACGGGGACCTCCTGGTCGCTGTTTTCCCCGCCCACTATTTAAACCCATCAGCCAATCACGATAGAGCTCGTTAGAAGAGAGCCAATCCCGAGCTTTGACAAGTTTAGAGTTTAACTGTCAAAAAAAAAGTGAAGTTTGAAACAGACGACGGTCACATGACCCGACTGATGGGACAGACAGGGCGTGCTCAGTAGAGTCAGACAGACTCAGGCGTGGTTTGGGATTGACATTTTGTCCTGATGGTGGTGCTAGAGGAAACATCAGAGGTGTCAAAGTGTTGGATGAGCAGACAGCAGACTTTATTTTTGTCCGCTTTGGCTTCCTGTACGACAGCAGATCATTAGCAAGCTGACGTTAGCTTCATCATGACATCATACCATGCTAACAGATGAGATGCTAACAGACAGCTAAGACAGATCAAAGTTTGATGTTGAATCTCAGCTCAAAGTCACTGACTGAACCCTTCCGGAGCTTTCATCGCGGCTGTCAGAAAAGCAGTAAGTGATCTTTGAGTTTGGATTATTTGGACTTTAAAGAAGTGCCGTCTCTTTTAAACATGGGGCTAAACTCCAACAGGAGGGAGCGTCTGATTGGTTGTCTGGGATTTGGAGGTGTAGCAATGTGACAGGTGGACAGGTGAGGAGAGTTAAGCGCCTGAGTTTTTCCCATAGTGCCTTTTTTCTTTTCGTATGGGGTCGATGAACGAGGGACGGGTTTCTGTCCACCTGCCGACACGACGAGGTCCAAACAGACGATGGCGGCTCAACGACCCACCTGAGTCTGCCTGAGAGGCGAAACTCAGGGACAAAGACCTGGACAGGAAGGACTGCGAGCTGGCGTCACGTCTGTTTGGACTGAAACCACCGAGGAGGAAGAAGAGAGGAGCTGCTGTCAGTAACTATCATCGTCACCCTGTGACTCTCAGCGCACGAAGCCGGGACCGGTCCGACCAGATCCACGTCAACAAACACTTTTATGATGACCTAAGTGACCTCTGACCTCCAGCACTGCCATCAGGACAATAATACACAAATACTGAAGAGAAAACATGAGCTAACGTTGAGCTACCATGAAGCTAACGTTGAGCTAACTGCTTCAGAACAAACATTTCAATGACAAATGACATGAAAAAAAAGGAAGTTGCGTCAGCTGGAGTGTTCCCCGTTATTTTTTTTTTTTTTAAACATTAGCATGTATCCTGCTGCGGCTAATCACTACATTGTGGGTTACTTTAGGATGCTAACCAGCTAATTTGTAAAATCTAGGAAGGCTAATGAGCCAACTATTAGTAGGTAAATTAGCTTTTAGCAAGCTAATTAGCTAGATGTTTGTAAGTAAATACATTATTTTTGGGCTTGTTAGCGCCCAGCTGTTATGCTAATAAACAGTTTATAGTAGATAAGGATGATAATGCGCTACTTTAAAATGTAGTACAAGTAGACAAATTACCATCAAGTTGCTCATGAGCTAATTAGCAGGCTAGAAGACTAATTAGCAACACTTCTGCTAGGTTAATCCCTGACCACTAACTCATAGAATGCTAATAAATTAACCGTTAGCATGTGCGTTTTTCTTCCAAGCTAGATAACGTTGCGGGCTAATTAGCACCCTGTAGCTGGGCTAATTGGCAAAACTTTTGATTGGTGAGGTCTGACATTAGCCTAGTTAGCACCCTGATCGTAGGCTAATTAGCAGACTATTTGTAGCCCAAGCAGGAAGATGGTTACTTCAGAATGTTAGCCTCGTTAGCAGTGTGTTGCTAGGCTAGGCTTACTGTAGGTTAATTCCCTGACTATTTATACCACAAACCAAGCTTCATTATTAGCCAATTAGCAGTCCGTTAGCAGCCCAACAGCGTCCTGGTAGACAACCTCAGACTGCAGGCTAACTCATGGCTGCTGGTAGCCAAATATCGTCTGTCAGGAGGCTAATTAGCAGGCTGTTGGTAGGTAGGGCGGGGCACTTGGCTAGCTCAGGGTGTCGCTGGGCGGTGAGCAGTGGGCGGAGCGTCAGACGGGACGGGACGGGACACGTTGATCCCGCAGGGTGGAGTCTGCTCAGGTGGTGTTCAGGAATGATGCAGGAAGTTTTAATCTCTTTCATAAACAAAAAAAGTCAGTCCTGTTCGTACTGGAATCATCATCATCATCATCATCATCATCATCGTCGTCATTGTCAGCGTCCATGTTGGAGGTCTGGATTAGTTTCCTGTCGGCTTCACTGCTTCAAACGGGGTCCATTTAGGCTTCATCGCCTCAGAGCAGAGGAGGAGGAGGAGGAGGAGGAGGAGGAGGACGGGTGGGTGTTTCAGGGATGGAGGGTCGATGGAGGTGTTGAGGTCAGGGCTGTGAATTCAGAGAAATCAGTCTTTTCTGACCTTCCTGTTCCTCGGAGATCTCCGCAGAACATCTTCCTCCAATTTCTACAAACGAGACAAGACAAAGGTTCAGACAGACAGACAGGTTCAGACAGACAGACAGGTTCAGACAGACAGACAGGTTCAGACAGACAGACAGGTTCAGACAGACAGATAGGTTCAGACAGACAGACAGGTTCAGTTTAGGTCCATACAAACTGTTTCTGTTGAAAAAGCAGCTTCATCACGTGCAGTGGGAAAATGTAACTAAGTACTTTTACTTACCTCATAGTTACTTTACAGATCAGGTTAAAAAATGAATCATTAAAGACGAGAACAAACAGTGTACTGTGTGAAACTTTAATAATATATAATGAACATTCTACTTTACTGTTCATACTTTGCGTGTCACCTATAGACTGTCACGTATAGACTGTCACGTATAGACTGTTATCAGCTGATTGATGGTCTCACCTCATCACCTGACGCCTCCTTGTCTTCCTCCTTCTGTCCTTCCTCTTCCTCACTCTTTTCTTCTGCAGCTGAGACAGACAGATTCAGTCAGATGACACAAACACTCAGAGGAGATCATCAATCAGTATTTAGACATCGTACAGACCTGGACTCTTCTCAGCCTTCTCCTCTTCTTCCTCCTCCTCCTCCTCGTCCTCCTCCTCCTCTTCCTCCTTCACATCAGGCTGAGCTTCATCTGTCTTCTTGTATTCGGCCGCCGGCGTCGCCGGGCTCTTCTTCTGCACGACAGGAAACAACAGTTCAAACCAAGAACCTGAAGTCTGATCCTGATTCAGCTCAGAGTCCACATCAACACACAGGCTGACCTCTGACCTCTGACAGTCACCTGACCTCTGACAGTCACCTGACCTCTGACAGTCACCTGACCTCTGACAGTCACCTGAGGATGACCTCTGACAGAACTTTGAGTCAGATGATCAGAAGTTTAGGCCTTGAGTTGCAGTTTCAGGGTTCCTGCACATTTTCCAGACTTTTCCAGACCTCACTGGAGGTTTTTCCAAACCTATCTGACATCAGTACAAACAGTTTGATCTTTATTATCTAAATAAAATCAAATTAACTTTTAACGAGGTTTGCTGTGACGATGTCAAATAATTAGCCATTTAGAGCTACAAAGCTAACGTGGCTTCATATTAAAGTTGGACAACGTTCCTGTCAATCATCTCATCACCTCTACAGTGCACTGACAGACAGACAGACACTGACAGACAGACAGACACTGACACCTTGTGGTCAGTATCTGTCTGTCTGTACTCTTTGAGACTGTGTAGGAACCCTGAAGTACTCCTGAAGTACTCAGTTACGATTTAAACACTAATCATGTCTCACATCAGCAGCTGTATCATGTCGTAGTCGTGGTGACACACACGCAGCACAGACACCAACACACGAAGCTACGCTAACAGCTAACAGCTAACAGCAGCAGTCACCGGGCCTGAGGAGGCGGGGTCAGGGCGACGTCCGGCTTCGTTAAACTCTTCCTGTAAGGTGGTGAGACTCAACTGACCCTGAGCTGAGCCTGACGACCTCTGTGGACAGCCACACACACACACACACACACACACACACACACACACACACACACACATAGATGACTGTATGTCTGTCAGGTACATGAGGTCCGGCTTGATGCTGCTCATCTCATCGCTGCTTTTCCCTCAAGGTACACACATCCTGCTAACAGCTAACTGTGTGTGTGTGTGTGTGTGTGTGTGTGTGTGTGTTACCTTGCCGGTGCAGCAGAAGACGATGATGAGGACGAGCGGTAAAGCCACGGTGAGGACGTAGACGACCCAGAGCCACGGACGCTCCTCTGCAGCATTCAACATCTGAGTGGCCAGGCCGGGCTACAAACGAGGACGACCAGAGACAACGAGATCATTCAGACATGAATCATACGTGAGCACGCTAATTAACGCTAATATCACAAAGTGCCATACCTCAGCAGCGCCCTCTGCAGCCTTCTTCAGGCCCCAGCCGTCGTTGGCCCAGCGCTCGGCAGTGTTGCGGTCGTCGGTGATGAAGAAGTTGTCAAAGAAGATGTCGGAGGTCATGGACCAGAGCTCGAGGCCCACGGCGCTGAACGGGCTCATCCTGAACGGCTGCAGGTCCTCGAAGAACGCCGGGTTGGGGATCTTCCTCGGCTTCCAGATGCCCTGAGGAGAAGAAAGGAGCTCCGGTCAGGACGCTGCACGCCATCTGATGGCAGCCTACGAGCCAATCGCGTACGAGGACTCACCTGGTAGTTGGGGTTGTCGATCATGGGGGGCTTCCACTTGCCCTTGTAGTTGGGGTTGTCGATCATTGGTCGTTTCCAGGCGCCACAGCCAGGGGCGGTCTCACAGGCGGGGTTAGGGACCTGAGGAGCCTCCCACTCACCGTCCATGTCCTCGTCCCTGATGGACAGGAAGTCGGTTAGAGCGAGGCAGACTGACGGTCGAGTATCATCAGCCAATCAGAGACAGATGTGTCAGAACTCACCAGTCTTCAGGTTTGACGGCGTCGGGGTCTCCGATGTACTCGGGCTCGTCGTCCAGCCAGCCGTCAGGTTTGACTGCGTCTTCATCAGGAATCTGAGCAGGAGCGTCCTCGTCCCTGAGGACAGACCAAGACCAACAGTCTCAAACACATGACCTCACGACCACATGACCTCACGACCTCCATCTATAAACAAGTTTTTGTAACTTTAAACGCTTCAACGTTTGTTTGTTTGCAGTTATCAGTGATAGCATTATTAGCATTAGCATTTTGGATTTCGCAGTCCATCCACGAAACGACTTCTTGGTTACCATGGTAACCAGCTGTGGTACTGACCAGTCTTCGGGCTTGGCGGCGGCTGGGTCCTGGATCTTGGGCCTCTCGTCCCAGTCCTCGGGCTTCTGGTCGTCGGGGTCTTCGATCTCAGCGGCCGGGTTCACGGGGGGAGTCATGTCCGTCAGCAGGCTGCCGCTGTTCACCACAGTCTGATCCACCAGAACCTCGAAGGTGTTGTCCGGGTTCACCACTGGAGCGCGCCAGAGACACACACACCTGGTTACACACCTGGACTGTCTGTGTGTGTGTGTGTGTGTGTATGTCTCTGTGTGTGTGTATGTGTGTCTTACCGAGTGTGTACAGGTGTGTCTTCTTGTCGGTGTAGTACGTCCTCAGGTCGGCGTCGGGCTTCTTGGCGTGTTTCTCTTCGTACTCTCCAGTTTTCGGGTTCTTGTGTCTGAAGATGAAGTGCAGCTTGTAATCCTCTCCACACTTGTCGGGTCCGAACATGATGGTGTACGGAGTTTTATCCACGAACTGGTCCTGAAGAGACGAGGACAGTTTGACTTTATAGCTAAGAGTACAAGTATGAAGTACTCGAGTAAAGTACAAGTACATCAATAAACTGACCAGGTCGAGATCCGGAGTCTGAGTCAGCAGCTTGACGTAGGCACCGCCGCAGTCGATACCGGCCTGGAAGTTCACCTCGTACCTGAACACAGAGAGGATGATGAAGAGGTCTGACAGGTGAGCTGACGAGCAGACCCTGACAGGTAAAGACTGAAAGGTGTTCTTACTGGACAATGAGCGGCTTGGTGTCGAAGGTGAAAGGTCGCAGCAGCTGGGCGGAGATGGCGTGATGTTTGGCGCGAGACTTCAGGACCAGACCTTTGTCTCCAGGAAGTTTACTGTCCTTCATCTCCTCCACCGCCCATTTACCTGTTCACAACGACATCATCATCATCTACCTGTCTGTCACACTGAATCACGTCATGTACGGTGGCCTTTTCAGGACATTCAGACAGACGTTACATACCGTCATACTTGGCGATCTCTTCGTCTGCGTCTTCCTTCTTGGCGCTCGACGTGATCCAGCTGACACAGACAGACAGGTAGATTATTACAAACACACCTGAGCAAACGTCTGATAGACACAGCCCTGAATCCACCACAAGATGCATGCTGGGATACGTGAGGAGCTACACAAAGGTTCAGGTCCGTTCACCTGATGTGATGATTAAAGAAAGAACCGGGTCACGGTTTACAGTCCAATGTGAGAACAGAGACTAAAGAAGGTTCTAGAGGTTCTTCAGGAGGTTCTACAGGTCGGTGAGGAGTCTCTGTCGTCCTGAGGAAGTACTTTAACTTGGATCAGTACTGGGTCGGTGTTTAGCTAAGTTGGTAGAGCAGCCGCCCCGTGTACCGTCACTCTTCAGCTGTCTGTCAAATAAAGCTTGAAAAAAAAAAAAAAACTGGATCAGTGCTCACCCGTCAAGTGTCCCCCGGTCAAAAGACTCGGCGATGTAATGTTCCCCCATCGGTTCTGGAGCTTTGTAGGTCACCTGGACACGAACAGAGAAACAAACAGAACCGCTGACTCAGTTAATCATCGGGTCACATGATCAGTCCGTCGTCACAATGAAACAAACTCTTCTTTACCTGACCTCAGGTCAGTTAATGAGGAACAGACAGACAGCTAATGTTTCTGTAGCATTGACAGAACGTTCATAAACAAACACTTCGCTCCTGTCCAATCAGCTGTTAGCAGTCTTACCTTCGGTGTGGGAGGGGTTTTGGGAGTGGGCGGGGCTTCGTCCTGCACATCCCCCTCCAGATCCTCCAGCTCCTCCTCCTCAGCACCGGCCAGGCCCAGATCCAGCTCATCCTCCACGTCCATTTCGTCACCCAGACCGTCCTCGGCCAGGACGTCAGCCCGACTGACCGGAGCTAAGCTGAGGCAGAGGAGGCCCGCTGCCAGAAGAACGAAGAACCCGACCCTCTGATCCATAGTCTGCACACAGAGGAGGAAGAGGAGGAGGAGCGTTAGGAACATCTGCTCCAGCTGTTTGCTCTCATGCAGCTCGTTCGGTCATGCTCTTATTTTGAAATCAACAACATTGAGAGCGTTACTCTGAGAATCTGAAGCAGACTTTGGAGCTCTTCAGGAGGTTCAACGGATCTAAAGGTTCTTTCACAGGTTCTAGAGGTCATTCTGAAGGTTCACTGGATATTCATGAGGTTCTAAATATGCTCATATAGGAGGAGCTCTTCAGGAGAGGAAATACTGGCAGGAGGTTCTTATTATTATTTAGGTGGTTCTAGAGGTTCTTTAGGAGGTTCTTTGGGTCCTTGCCTTTCAGGTGGAGGTAAGAGGTTTTAGTACCCACTGAAATGTTCTAGAGGTTCTTTGTGGTCTTCTATTGGTTGTTGAAGAGGTTCTAGTCATCTCTGCTGTTTTAGTGGTTCTTTTAAATGTTGCAGTACCGGGGCAGTACCGTACAATCGAGCTTGAAAAGGCCAAAAAATATCTAAAAAAAGGTTCTACAGGAGGTTCTACAGGAGGTTCTACAGGAGGTTCTCGAGGGCCTTCAGGGGAGTTTGTGGTCCTATGGGACATTCTGTAGCAGTGTGCTGGATGTTCTCCAACATCATCATTAACACACCCAACGAGACAGTCTGTTCTAGAAGAACCTGAGGAACCTCTGACAGAACCTGAAGATGTTCTGGAGGCTCGTGGCTGTTCTTCAGTCTGTCAGGATGAAACCTCCACATGAATTCTTTTTCTGTCGGTTCTGATCCAGCTCGCTGTCATCGAGCTGCACGCTTCTGTTGGTTCAGGACCTGTTGCCATGACGACAGGTCCACATGGACCTTCAGCTTAATCCACATTGTGACCGTGTTTGACAACTGTCCATGCTCCCCAGAGGACACACACACACACACACACACACACCGAGCAGCACCCACAGGACAGACACACACCTCAGCTCTGTTAACCGCTAATGAGATTACACCTCACGGGATTAGTGCAACACCCCACCACACACACACACACACACACACACACACACACACACACACACACACACACACACACTACTGTTACAGTATTTTACACTTTGAACTTCCTGTTTACACACAAATAAACTACAGATGACTGATCACATGACAAATGTAATTTAAACATAATTTAAACGTATTTTAAACGTTTACAGGTCTTAAAGTCAGCGGTCAGCACTCTCGGCTCGTTCTGGGTTTTTTAATTTAAAGTTTGTTTCTTTGACGGCACGAGCGTTTACATCACACACACGCCTCACCTGAGACAATGACTCCCTCCACCCTCCTCCTCCACCCTCCTCCTCCACCCTCCTCAAACATGATGAATGACTGTGACCACACAGCGCTGAATAAAACATTAAAGATGGATGAACACAAACAGGACGCCGCCCTGAAGGTTCTGGACCGGTTCTGAAGGTTCAGTTTGTTTCACTGAGAGCTGTGAGAACAGCTGGCTCCAACACAAACATATAAACAACAATCAGAGAACGTTAACACAACGACGAACAGGTTCTGTGACTCGCCCCTCCCCCTCCTCTACCGTCTCACCTGAGGCTTCAGGTGAACTCTAATGAGGCTGAAGTTAACGAGTGTTTACAGCCTCTGAACGCTGTTTAAACGTTCTCTGTGCGTTCACAGAAGGTTACTGTAACGTTAACTGTGTCCCGAAAACAGAAAGCAGAGTTTAGTTCTGCTGTTAATGAATTAAAGCTCTCAGTGTTCTCTGTGCTGATATCAGACTGTCGTCTGTGCTTCATGCTAATGAGCTTCATTTCAAACCGACAGCTCTGATTGGTCAGAAGATATACGGGCCAATCAAACGAGCCGGACACGGGCGGTTGAATATCACGTAAAGTCGTAAAGGCGACAGTAAAATCTGCAGCACTCAGCAGACTGGACGGATAATCTGATTAACCTGCAGCAGGATTAGCACGGCGAGCTAACGAACAGCCTGGCTGTGCAGTGAGCCGCTAGCTGTTAGCTTAGCATCAGAGCCCACGTGGCGTTTGAGGGTCTCAGCTGCAGCAGAGAGACGCATGGAGACACAGGAAGTGTGTCTGCGCTCCGGATGATTCCTCTGATGCGTTTTCAAAGATTACACGAGTGTGAGCTGAGATTTGTTGACATGAACAGAACACACACCGACACACACCGACACACACACCGACACACACACACACACACACACACACACACACACACACACACACACACACACACACACACACTGATCTGTTAAACCAACAGAGGCGCACACACTTTATTTGAACTGACTTAATTCAAAACTGGAGCTGCCCGACTCGTTCGGGACGAGTCACGTGTGTCTGTGACGGCACGGCCATGTTTCGGTTCTCCAAGCAGCTTCAAACCCGACCAGGAGCTTCTGAACCGGACCACAGCGCTTCTGGTCGGGTTTGAACCGTCGATTATTTATTTAGCCGTTTGTTGCTGATTATTGTCATCAGTTTTAACTTGTGTGTTTGTCGGGACTATTTCCAGCAGCGGATGAATCTACGTTTTAGAATTAAACTACAGTGTTCATGTCAGAGGGACCCTCCTTCATCCTGGACTCTTAACGAGCTTTTCGGGGTCTCTGATTGGTCTAAATGAGTTACAGTTAATCTGATATTAGCCTTCAGCCTGCAGGACATCTGCTGCTGCTCCACCCACCAACTGATACACCACATAAAACACCACCACGGTTTAATTCACTCATCCATCGTTAAAGAGGCGATGCCTTTGAGTCTCAGAGATCTGAGACGTTAAAGTCAGAAAATATTTTTTCAGTTAAAACAGCCAAAATGATCAAAAGTTAATATGACGGTGTTTGCTCCAGCTCAGCGTGAGCGATGGACGATATCTGACCACATTAAAAACCCTCCTGATGGTTTCATTGAATCATCGACATGTTTGTATTTTTAACAGCAAATTTAAAGATTTATGTTGTTAAATTAAAAAGTTCATTAAACTGTTTCAGACGTTTGAACTGATTTTAATCTGTCAGTTTATTCTGTAATCTGATTACTCTGATTATCAGCCTGCATCAGTTAACTCAGCACCAAACAGACCGGACAGACAGGTTACTGTTTAAACTGAAAGAAACAGAGGAGACCCGTTCATCCACCCGTTCATGAAGTCAATGACTGACAGTCACTCCGTCTCATTTCAGGTGATTTTAAATCTAAGGTAATGTTCTGTGTTGACTGACTCAGTGTGACTCAGCTGTTACAGAGAGTGTTCATGATGTCGCTCTTTATAGATCCATCAGACTGGTCCGATCTCTGCTCGAGGATATCACATCAGAACCTGACAGTGATGAACTGCAGAGCCTGTTTACGGGTCGGGCGGTGGCAGTCAAACAGAGTTGAACCAGTCTGACAGCTCGGACCTCATCAGCTCGCTGTGTGAACGCAGGAAGCAGGTTCTGACTGTGAGACTCATCAGCTGATTCATCCAAACTGAGCCGGCCCGACACGGTTTTATTCAAACATTCACCTGAAGGATTCCTTTGATCTTTAAACCAATCAAACACATCTGTATGAGAAGATCTTCATCTCCTGACACGTCTGCATTAAAATTAATTTTAAATAAAGATCAAACTGTCTCTGAGTCTACCTGTACAACACCTTGAACAGGTGAAGACCCGCTGTAATAACACATTACGATGCATGTTTAAAGGCTGCAGCTGTCACAATTACACCATCAGATTAACCACACGCCGCCCCGATGATCAGTTAATCAGAAAATCATTTTCACTGAATGTTTTTTTAACGTTTCTGGAACATTTCCACCATTTTAAAGTGAATGTTTAATTATGATGACTAATTAACAGAGTTCAGCTGATCATTAGCTGCAGCAGCTTCAGGATGTCTCACAGAAGTTTAAATAAAGTTTTTTGGGGTTTGAACGACAAAACAAACGCAGCTTTGTACTGATGCTAACTGCCCCAGCTAACTGCCCCAGCTAACTGCCCCTGACTCATTCATTAGTCTCTAGCCTCTCTTTTCCACCCCTCCACCTTCAGCTCTCAGCTGCCCTTCATGTTCTTCATCCACCCATGAAGCTCCTCCAGGATCCAACACGGCTCAGACAGCTAGCTTAGCTTAGCTTAGCTGCGATGCTTACGAAATAACTGAGTCTGAGCCGAGCTTCCAAACTTCGTCTGTCCTCTCAGTTTGACTCAGCTGTTGGACAGACTCTGTCTCTGGATCACGTCGCTAAATAATTAATATTTGACTTAATTAAATGTAATTAAAGGCCAACGCAACATGCTAACTGAGCTAAATGAGCTAGCTGGATTCACCTGTAGTTAATTAGCCTCCGTTAGCCTCTCGTCCTGAAGCTAACAGCATGCTGCACACACGGAGCTTCACCGTTAACCGCGAAAAACGGACATTACGTGATTCATCAAAGCGCCGACATTTTAAATAAACCGACATGTCCCAGAAACCCGCACAGTCCCGCAGCGTTACCCCGCAAACAGTGCCGTTTCTCGGGCTCGTTACTCACCTCCTGCTCGCCGATGTGAGAACTACTAAGGAGGGTCACGTGGGATATCGGAGGGCAGAAGCCGCCGTCCCCTGTGGCTGATTGGTTATCTACAGCGAATATTTGACGTTTCCTGTCAACTGTCAAGCGCTGATTGGTCGAGGGCGAATCTCGGTCGAACTGGTTTGTGCCCGCCCCCCCGGAGCTGAACCTCGTGGACAGCACTGATTGGTCCAGCGGAGAGGGGAAGTGAGCGCTGATTGGTTGTAGTGAGGCTGATGAAAAGGCTCGTTAACAGAGATTGAAACGGATTTTTGAGTAACATGACACACAGGTTTATATATGTGTTTATATATGTGTTTATATGTGTTTATATATGTTTATATATGTGTTTATATATGTGTTTATATATGTTTATATATGTGATTATATATGTTTATATATGTGTTTATATATGTGATTATATATGTGATTATATATGATTATATATGTGCTCATATATGTGTTTATATATGTGATTATATATGATTATATATGTGCTCATATATGTGTTTATATATGCGTTTATGTATGATTATACGCATGTGTTTATATATATGTTTATATATATGAAACATTATAGAAATGATTAACACATTTCTTATTTTACATATCATGTCAAATATACTAAAACTCCATAAATAGAACACACTTCATGTCAGTGCTGAAACAAATCTAATAAAAACTCCATAGAGATCAATAAAAACATTCTAGAATGATGAAATGAAACATGACTCTCTTTGTGGTCAGACTACATAAACAATTAAATTACATCACTAATAATAAAATATCCTGACTGATATTGTGACATTTTATCCATAACATGACATTTTATTTCATTATTGGGAATTTTGACATTTTCAGGGGGTTATTAATATTATATCTTATAAGGTGGTCTTTTGTGGATGACCTGGCTGTAATTTGTACGTGTTGCTGACTAGCTGGTCGCAGCTAGTTAGTTAGCCTTAGCTTGCTTGTTCGCTAACATTATTATTATGAATAAAATAATGAATGAAACGTTTGATTGGACCTTTAAAGCCTTTAAATGTTTAGATATTGTTAAGACTTTTATTGTGAAGATCACTCAGGGTCATGTGTATTTCCTGTCAGCTCACCTGTGTTGCTCTGTTTTGTCATTTTCATTTGATGAAACCAAACGGCACTCCTAGAAACTCTCAACAGCAAAACAAAACTTCTTTTAAATTTCTGTCTTTATTACAATTCACAGATTGGATAGAAGTCAAAGATCATTTTAATAGTTTATCTAAAGGATACAAAATACAAACACAAGGTTATTTAGAGCAATGCATGCCAGTGCATCTCACAGAGAAAAGAAAAGAAGAAAAAAAAACCTTGAATGTTTCCTGAAACTTGAGCATGTTCTGTTCGGTCTGTCTGAACCTTTATATGAAGAGATGAAGAGTCGGGAGGTGTTACCTTTTGCGAAAACGTTCCTTTAAATTAATAATTTGTTTTTAACTTTTCCATGAAGTCAAACTTGATGTTTGTTTTTGTCCATCTGTACCCCAGTATCTGTCTAACACTGACACAAAGTATAGTATTTTAGAGTTTGTCATTTCCTGATAAATACTTTCACTTGCTAAAGTAGCTAACCGCTAATTAACTGCTGCTAACTGAATCTGCCATTAGCAGCCAGCAGAACCGGGCTCAGGAGCCAGCCCGGACCGGACCGGGTTGGAGCACAGCCTCTAAGACCAACAGGGAATAATGTTACAGTACTGAGGTGATTTACAGACTTCATGATGGAAACATTGATCAGCAGGAGAGCCAAAGCTAATATAACAAAGCAAAGCAAAACACTGAGGATCCAGTTGGTTTGAAGCTAGGGCTAATGTAGCTAACTGCTGACATAAGTTAATGTGATGGACCTTGCTAGTTTTGGGAAAAGGCTAACTGATAAGATAGGCTAATTTTGTAGTGTTCACTACCTTTGAGATATAGCTAATGTAGCTAACTGCTAACATTAGCTATTTTGTTAGCTTGGCTGTAAAGCTAACATTAGCTAATGTTATGAACTAAACATTAGCTAACTAAGTTAGCTCACTACTAACATTAGCTACCATTACTTGATGTAAACATTGATAAGCAGTGAAGCGCTAACTGTGGTTAGCTCATTCAGCCATGCAGCAAACTGAACTGACTCAGCCCGGGATGCCAGGAGCCAAACCCGGCAAGAAAGACTGGACACTGCTGGTTCAGAGGTTCTGTTGCTGTGTTCACTGTTAGACTGGACACTGCTGGTTCAGAGGTTCTGTTTGGTCCAGCCGTGTTCACTGGAACACGTAAAAATGAGGAAGTAAACAGAACTCTACTTCCTGTTTCATGGAGACTTTGAGGTTTGATGTTAACATGGATCATGACAAATGTGTAGTGAAGGCCAGAAGTATGTGGACAGCTGAACTTTCCCTTCACATGTTCATTAATGTGCCATTCGCCTCATCTGGTTTCAGTCTCTCCTCCAGATGTTGGACCTGCTGGGTCCAGCACAGATGTTGGGTGATCAGATATGGCTCGGACCGTGTTCCAGTTCATCTCGAAGGTGTTGGACGGAGATGAGGGTTGAATTCTTGACACCAAACTGGGAAAAGCTTTTTCCTTAATGGAGCTGCTTCATGTCAGAGCGTCAGAGACAAACACACAGCTGGAAGAACACTGAAATGTTCTCGTGTGAGGACAGAACCGGACCAGGAGAACACCTGGATACATTATAAACCTTCAAGCACCGGATCCAGATCAGACTGGATCAGGAGGACGAGGACACGTCGAGTTCAAGGCTCCAGATATGAAACATATTAAAATTATATTTAGAGGAACGTTTGATCAAAACGTTCTCTGTGAGCGACGTGACAGAATAAAATGAAACTATTTCATAATTTATCTGATTTATTAACAAAAGAATCAACAAGAGACTGAAAACTACAGTACATGAAGTACTACAGAAACTAGAGTACACTGTACTACATCACAGTACTGTACTGTAAAGTACGTTAGAGTACTGTGTTGTGTACTACATGTACAACAGAGTATTGTCAAATACTTTAGAGTGCCACAGAGTACTGTGAACTACAGTGCAGTACTGTAGAGTTTAGAGTACTTTATAGTATTGTACTGTAGAGTACTTTAGAGTAATGTTGAGTACTCTATAATATTCTGAAGTACTCTGTTTAGTGCACTTTAGAGTACTGTACTGTATGGTATGTTATAGTACTGTACTTTATAGTACTCTATAGTACTGTGTTATAGTACAGTACTGTACTTTATTGTACTTTATAGTACTGCAGGGTCCTATAGAGTACTTTAGAGTACTGCAGTACAGAGCAGTGTTGTGAAGGCCTCAGTAAACTAAAATCAAACGTGGTCTACAGACTTGGTTAAAAAAGGAAACAGCCGTCGTCGTCAGTAGTTTCAAGCCACAAAGATGTGAGAAGGTCCGAGGTCACAGCAAAGGATTCTGGGTATTTGCTGTGGCTACATGTTGTGTCAGTCCGGGGCTCGTTTCTGCTCTTCGTCTTCGTTTTAAGGCAAATCGCTCGCCGACGGCGGGAACGACAGACACAGACACACCGAGGCATTCATATACACATACAGGTTACTGAGGGGAACACGGGGAGACAGGTCCGGACCGACCGTCTGCAGGCCTTTGAGTCATGAAGCAGCAGATTCATCATCATCATCATCATCATCATCATCGTCATCATCATCATCACGGTGTGGCGCTGCACATTACCAGTGTTTGAACATGGACTTACTGTATGTACACATAAATACAGACTTCAGGATTAATTACAGCTTCATCTTTATCGAGACAGACAGGTTTCCCCTCGCTCGCCTGTCTGTCTGTCTGTCTGTCTGTGTGATCTGTGTTTTCAGTCTATGATCTGATCAGCCCTGCAGTGGCGAGGTCCGGCCAGATGGCGGCGCCGTGGCACCGCGGTGGGGATCTGGTGAGCAGGACTGGCGCTCCGGTCAGCCCGGCTGAACGCTCGGAGGTGCTGAGGTATCGCTGAGGGGGGAGAGGAGCTTCACTCGGCTTTCTTTATGAAGATCTGAGGACGACCAGAAGAAGCAGTCAGAGCTGACAGGAACACAGGACAGACCAGCGTGAACACACAGGCTGTTTTCAACGTTCTGTCTTCACACCACGAGAAGCTAAACGCCGTCACTAAACCCAGACTAATGCATTCTTTAAAGGGTTAACTCGGAGAGACTTTCTCCTCAGCGACCACCAAAGGTCAGAGGTCACAGGCCAGGAAGTCACGCTGAAGCGGTTAACACATTCCTGCTCTTTGGTTTAGTCAAATGAACCTTTTAAATCAAAACAAAAGGACTCATTTTGATCATTAGACCCTTGAAATTCATTTGGACATCAAGGTTTCAAGGAGTGTTGGACTGTGAACGGAGGCAGATCAACTGGTTTATTGAGGTTTTCAATCTTACATCCTCTGGAACTCCTCAAGGACCCCTGGAGCCCATGACAGAGTCTGTCAAGGTCCATCAGACACTTTGGAAACCCACTCAAGGATGCCTGGAATCCCATCAAACTTTAACCTCCCAGTTCAACCTCCAGTGCCATTTCAACCTCTGGACTTCAAAGCACTCTTCAAATCTCCTTCTGAATTTAAGGAGTCAGTTAAGAATTGGTGCTCAGGGTTACCACATTTGTGTGAAAGTAACATAAAAACAATGTTTTGTTGTTTTGAAGTGTGTTTATTTGAACACTAGAGTCTTATCATGGTTTCAAGGAGTGCCTGGACGCCTAGGACCTCTTGAAGAACCCCTGCAACAACCCCCCAAATTCCTCGAACCTATTAGGCACTCGTAGAATAAGCATCCCTAACAAGGCTTACAACTGGAAGTGAACTCCTTATTAAGACGTGAACTCCTTATGAAGGATCCTCACTATGGTTCCTTGCTGAGGATCCTCCAGACACCTCATGACATAAAAGCATATCCTCATTGCCTGTTCAACCTCTATAACCTCCTAAAGGACCTCTCAGATCCCATCAAGGATCCATCAAGAAGAACGTCACCAACCTCCCTGTAAGCCTATCAGCTACTTTTGAAACTTCAGTAACACACACCTTTGTACCAAACCCCTGTAACCTCTTCAAGGACCTCTTAACCCTTCATAACATCACATGGACCTGGGGGGCAAACTGAACTCTCTCCAGGATGTTTGAAACTTCATCAGAAACCTGTTCAAGAACTCAAACACCTCAAAACCTTTGAGGAATCCTTTCATCTCGTCCTTGTAACCCTTTAAAGCTCTCCAAGAACTCCTTGAACCCCCCCCCCCCCCTGAAATCTATGTAACCTCTCCAGGCTGTCTCACCTCGCTGAGGATCACCCAGACCGGTGAATCCGTGATCACTGTGAGACGCATGGCCTCCAGGGGCCCAAAGGTGGGGTCCACCTCCCCCTCTGCGATCCCATTCTGGAAGGTTCCTGAAAGAGACAAAGATCGACGCGATCAATAGACCTGAAGACTGTCAGATGTAAAGGAAGCCGCAACGTTCACTGCTGCCACACTGAAGGAACCTTTCCAATGAAGGACGAGTTGGTCGTTTGAATGTTTCTGTTGTCTATTATTCTGGTATCCTGTTGATGCTTCATTGTACTGTTTTACAGAAACGGTACAGAAACATGTGTAACAGTGTTATGTTACAAATTATAATAAAACCAAACAAACTTCAAACATTTCTGGTGATCACAGCTGTTGAACTCTTCGAGGTCTCTGTTCATGAACATTAATTCCTATAATAATAATTAAACAGAAACATTAACGACGATCCTTTAAAACAGTTTGCATCAAAGGTTTTTAAAGGATTTCTTCCTCAGGTTATTATTTATTCATTTGTTGATGGAGGTGAGTAATTAAGGGCTTTGATGCTTTTTGTGCAGATTTACAGAGTTATTAACGATTATTGAGACCCATTATCCAAAGTCCATTAAGCTATCCCTGTGGTTCTCTGATGGTTGTCTGATGGTTCTTTGATGGTTCTCTGATGGTTCTCTGAGACCTTCCCGCTGGCGCTCAGTCTTCTCTCAGCTCGGCACTTCAACAGAGCAATAATCCCTCCGAGGATTTATGTACCGGGATTATCGTGTTGATGTTGATGCTTCCAGGTACGAGTGCGACCGTAATCCCAGCAAAGAGCAGCGTCTGGTGTGTGTGTGTGTGTGTGTTATTGTTTATCACAGGGTATTATCTGATATTACTGTGGGTATTATGGTTTTCATTCAATATCCAGCGACATGTACGTCGCTGAGAGCTTTTCTCTGAAACAGACACTGTGAATGAAATAAAAATCCATAAAAGTCATACTTTTAACTCCACTACATTTATTTTGATTAAATTATTCAAATAAAATATAAAGCAAATAATAAATTATGACGTTTTATTACAAATTAAAGAATGAGCTCCATGTTCACCAGCTGTGACATTAAAGTGATGAACACTTGAATGTATCATAATATATAAATGTATTCTAGTGTTATTATAATGCAGTAATATAATTCATGATAAATAATAATACTTCTACATATGTTTATTTGGATGCTAAAACTTTAGCTCTGTGAGGCTTCAGCACAGCTATGTTTTGAGCTGAATGCTAATGTTAGCTGGCTATCGTCATTTAAACTTCTGTCCTCGCCCGAGCTCTCTAACTGGACGGCTGGACTTCTTCTAGACGATGATGTCAGACTCAGTGTTTTCTGCAGATGCAGGATATCTGAAGGCATCACGCTGAAATTAATAGAGCGGAGGAGAGCCGGCTGGATCGATCCGCCGACTCATCTGAAAAATTGATGAAGGGGATAAAGAGCTGCTGGTAATTTATGATGTCAGACTGAACCTCTGCACGCCGTCCTCCATGTTTGTTCCTTCAAAGCTTCGTCCTGATTTTACTTCATCAAATCCTGAATTTATCATTTGTTAGTGAAGATCTACAGAGAAAACTGACTGACGAGCAGATTCATGTGTTTGTATTGTTGTTTAACAGACCTCATATATAAATATATATATATATATATATATATATATATATATATATATATATATATATTTATATATACTCACACACACACAAAATGAATAAAAAGTCGTAAAACTGAAAATCAGTTGAGACAAACCAAACTGAGCTGAGTGTTTGTGTGCGAGAACATTGAGAACATGAAGAGACGTTCACAGAGCAGCTCGTCATTTATTTATTATAAATCAATAAATCTGTTCAACTCATGAAAAATAATAACTCTGCTGATGGACGATGAACCCTGAAGGATGATGGGTAACGTTTATTTAAGTGTTCATTGATTTGTTTTTAGTATTTGATGGTTTTACTCCTCCTTTGTTTTTATGTATTAGTTATGATTCATGATGGAGATCTGACCCTGAGTTCATTTAATCGTCTGTTTTTATTTTATTCACAATGTTTTTGTTTATTTTATTTTATTGCTTTTATTATTTATTTATTAATGAATAAATCATTTTTGAGCTGTTTTTATTGTTCCGATGTGTTTTAATGAAGCCACTCACTGTCAGTGCTGCGGTTTATTAAATATCATGTAAATGAGAATAATCCATGAATTCATTAAAAACAGATTTCTTCTCCGTGTTCACTGCTTTTATAGTAACCAGGTGAGCAGAGTGCAGGTAAAGTCATCAGAGCTGGTCCTAGTTTTTATTTTTTCATTTTTAATCTTCCTCTTTATGTTTGTAACAGCTGACCACATCCTTCCTTTATGACCACAGTGCACCTTCCAGCTCGATAACACGCCATGTCACAAAGTTCAAATCATCGCAGGCTGTTTTTCTGAACATGGCAATGAGCTCACTGCAACCTGGTGCAACAACGTGTACCTAATAAAGTGGCCAGTGAGTGTATATAGATATACATGATGTTATACGACAGAATATGATCAAACATGATGGTATGAAGTGTTTTGTGTTGAATATTTGGAGCTGATTCCACGCTGCTCACCAAAATATGTTAATCATCCTCCACGACCATGTGGTGACTTATCCTGCGACCCTTTTAGGGGTCCCGACCCTCAGGTTGAGAGTCACTGCTTGGGTGGATGTACTACTGTTAAAAGCACTACTGCAGCTGTTTTCACTGTTTATATAACATCATAAAATAAAATGTGAACTTTACGTCACCGGACAAACTTGTAAATGTCCCACAAACCCCTTTAAACACTGTGTGTGTGTTTGTTCATGTGTCTTTATGGGGACCAATACGAGACCTACGAGGACGTTCAGACCTACGAGGACATTTTTGGAAAGTTTAAATATTTCTTGAGTTTGTGTTTAAATGAAGTTAGAAATGTTTTAAAGGTAAAAAGGTAGTTCAGGTGATGATGTCATGATTCAACCTGTGATGTCATCACTCACCTATCCTGATGAAGCCGTCTTCTGTCCGATGGTACTTTGGCGTTTTCTCTCTCCCTTCTGTCAAGGCCTCTTTGTCTGCCTGGATATTCTGCAAACACACATTTTCTGTCCTGTTAGAGAAATTTATTAAAGTTTAAATAAAACAAATAAATGAGTAAGAACAGCTCCTTCATGGACGCCTACGGCTGCTAAAATGAAAGAATAATTTAGTCAAATTGAAATTTAATTTTCCGTTTATTGCAGCAGAGCAGCACTCTGACTCTGTTTGACCTGAATGGAACCTTCATTAGTGTAACTGGTAAAACCTGCGTTAAAGGTCTGTTGGTCACCTCATGGTTCGAGTCCCTACAGACTGACCAGACGTGTTTTATATATATAAATAGAGTCACAGTCTGGGCGCAGCAGTTGTTTGAATGCTGGGATGCTTCTCACAGGCCTCTTTTGTAAAAACCTGTCCAACACCTTAAAAATCACTTTTTCAATGACCAACCAGTTGATGTTCCTCGTTCTAGGACAAGGCGGTGATCCCTCACTGGCTTCCCACAAGTTAAACACGGGAAACACGTGACCGAGCAGAGGCATCACTACCTAATACCGACCTCGAGGTTTCTGCAGTGCTGGACAGGATTTTGTGTCTCTTTGTTACTCTGAAGAAAAATGTCTCATTACAGACGTCTCTTCTAGTTTTTGTCAGTCTTGCATTTTGTTAATCTTCCACATCCTCCTTTCCTATCAGTCCCTGATATCATCTCCCTCTCCTCCTCCTCTCTCCTGGTCAGCGTTACCGTGGCAACCGCCTCCACCTTCTCAGCCATCTCTCTCCCTCTGTGTCCTCGGCTCGCTCTCTAAGTGTCAGTTCATGATTTTTTTTGTCTCTTTTTATTCCTCGCTCTCTCTTGTCCGATAATCTCAGCCGGAGCTCTTCGTCCTCTTTCCTCTTTGTCTTGCTGTGAGACTTAATCAGCCGCCACGTTACAGTCGACACAGAGGAGGACGACGCATTAATGTTATAGTTGATATGCTCACTTAAAACAGCCATCATACCACTGATCTCTTGTTAAAGAGGAAGATGATTTATTTATTTATTGTATGATTATTTGTTTATTTGTCTGTGTCCGTCTTTTCAGTCTCAGACAGCTTCTTTTTATTTTTTTTTATTTCTATCAAACATAAAAACACTGGACTCATATCTGAGAGTACAACTATGAGTACAGCGAGTACAACTACGTTACATTATGTACAGTACAGTAGGTCACAGTTAAAGCAGGACAGAGGTCTGTAAACTGTGATGGATGTTTACAACAGACTCCTGCTGGTCTGTATCTCTCTGGTTGTTTGACCGCTCGAGTCTCTTGATCGTCAGACGTCAACGTCTTTGCAGATTAGAGCTTTCAACTTGGCGAGTACATTTTTGCTAGAAATAATCGAGAAAAGTACGAAAACAAGACCCACGTTTTGTGATTAGGTTCAGTAAATGGACCGGATTTCTAGACTCACATCGAATGGCAGAACCTCCACTGATGTGTTGAAAAGTTTGTCTCCTGGATGTTCGATGTTTCCGCTCCGAAAGAAATACCTGAAACACAAACAGACAAAGTCGATCTATAATCAGTATATACGTATACATCCCCTAAGATCCTTCAAAGCCCCCAGACCTCATAATTCCTTGTACCATAGAGTGCCCTGATGGTACAAGCCTTTTTCCATGAAATATGTGCTATAACTCGTGTAAATACTGTGGTAGATTTTGGTACCCATAACATCTCAGTACCCTTTAATAAACCTGAGAACCCTTCATGCCCAGAGACCCACAAATTCTAAGTACCCTCTTGTGCCAACCTTGGGTCAACTCTAGGATCAACTTCTGTGCTGCCCCACAACCATGTAACCCTCTATTACCCACTTACCAATGCTCTGGTATCCTCTGGAACCTGTCATATCTTCTAATCTGTCATCTGTGGTACTCCCAAGAACACATAAGACCTTGGTATCATCTGGTACCCCTCACACCTTGTAACCCCTCATAACTTCAGATCTACACTGTAACTCTTGGTACCAACCTCTCGATGCGGACAGGTGTGAAGAATCGTATCCGTATGAAGTCTCCCGCTACAGGTGTGAAGGCCCAGAAGAAGTCCTCTCCCAGGTAGGCTTTCTCCAGGGTAAAGTGCTGGTATGTCTTCAGGCTGGTCGTCACCTCTGCCAGCGGGTTGGCATGACCCTTATGGAGGGTCTGTTTCCCAAAGTCCTTATCCTGGAACAAACATGAGTTTGTTGAGTTCAAATGTTGAGAGCAGTGGATTCAGATATCAGGCAGTCTGTGACTACACTTTGCCTCGTTGTATCACTGAAGCTCTAAGATGACACCACTGTGCACTGACCAGAAAATAATATGAACCGTTAGTCATCCAAGACTGTCAACAACCTTTTACATTGGTATCATCACCAACCTCGCTAGCTGTCCTTGATGACTAACCCAGTTTCAGTTCAGTACAGAGTCTCACAAAGATACCAGCAAGAAACAGAAGCATGACTTCAGGCTTGATGTTGATAAACTGCCACAAAACCTCCTTGGTGGATGTTTGAGTTATTGAATTGTTTACCCCAATGGCAATGAGCTACCAGTCTGGTCTGATCAATTTGGGGTTCAGTGTCTTCCCCAAAGACACTTTGACATGTGGACTGGACCTCCTGGATCCTGGATCTGAGTCGCTGTCACTTTATTGCCAGAAACACCAAAACACCAGAATCAAGATGTAAAAAGATGTGATGGGTACAATATCTACCAGTGCATTATGGGCACTGGGAGTTACCTGGATGTCACAGTCTTTACAGGGTCTACGTTATAAAGACCAAGGAGTTATAGTGCATGTAGAGTACCAGGGCATTGCATGTTACTGTGGTGGTACTAGGTAGTACACATTTCAGGGACAACAAGTCTCAGAGGTCTAAGAGGGTACTAGAGGTGCCAGATGCCAGAGCTTGTACCCCGAGATGGTAACAGGAATTATGAGGTCTTGGGGTTACCAGAAGGTATTAGGGCATTGCAGTGTCTTCAGGCATACCGGGGGGTTGCACACCTCAGGGGTATCAGGGGCAGTTCAGGTCTACTAGGGGGGCACATATGTGGGTCCTAATATTAGAGAGAGTACCAGGGGTTAGTAGGGGATGTTCTAAGCCAACTCACTGCTGGCTGTAGCTTCATATTTATTTATTTATTTCATATTTAGCACACAGACACAGGAGTCGTACTGATCTTCTCATCTAACCAGCCAGAAACCAAATCATCGTATTTCACTAAATGTTGAATTTTTAGCTCACAGCTCACACACACTGGGTGATAAGAAGAAATTGTATTTTATGAATATATATTAATTTATTTATTTTTAATCAGTGATTATTTCAGACTTTTCTCATGTTTGAACAGATCTCCTGACATAACTCTCTCTACAGACAAATAAATCTGACTTCTTTCCTCTTAACTTTGACTTTTAAACTCAGGGCTGATTTTCTGACTGAACCGCATGAACATCTCAGTCTGGAGGGTAATAGCTATGTTTAGCCTTCATCTACAGCCTCCCATGCAGGCCGGTCCTCTGAGGTTCAATCCACACATCGAGGAGGCGCCGGTCCGGGACGGTCGGATCAATATCCAATTGATTGGAGCAGATTGCAGCAGCAGTCAGCGGGGCTAATATCCATCGCTCTTAACACAGTAATCAGAGGCGAGTCAAGGCGTTCAGCTCCGAGCTGCTGGCAGGAAACGAAGCTGCCACTGCTGTGAGATACTGCAGCTTGTGTCCAAACGCTGTGCTGAGCCGACGACTGCAGAGGCGTTCAATCTTCATCTGCACAGACTGAACCTCAAACTCACCAAAGACACACAGCTGACAACAACCAGTCCAACCAGTCCACTGCTCAGAAACTTTACAGCTGTGTGTGGGGACGTCACAGAGACTATGTCCAGTTTTAGACAGTCTGTGGGGCCGTCACAGAGACTACGTCCAGGTTTTAGACAGTCTGCAGGGACGTCACAGAGACTACGTCCAGGTTTTAGACAGTCTGCAGGGACGTCACAGAGACTACGTCCAGGTTTTAGAAAGTCTGTAGGATGTCACAGAGACTACATCCAGGTTTAGACAGTCTGTGGGGACGTCACAGAGACTACGTCCAGTTTTAGACAGTCTGTGGGGACGTCACAGAGACTATGTCCAGGTTTTAGAAAGTCTGTAGGATGTCACAGAGACTATGTCCAGGCTTTAGACAGTCTGCAGGGACGTCACAGAGACTACGTCCAGGTTTAGACAGTCTGTGGGGACGTCACAGAGACTACATCCAGTTTTAGACAGTCTGTGGGGACGTCACAGAGACTATGTCCTGGTTTAGATGACAAAGTCAACAACAGATATTTTGAAGCTGTCTCATGGTGTCTCTCTGCTCTTGCTTTGTTTTCTGTCTCCATGGTTGCAGACCTGTTGGAGGTTAATCTGCAGCCTGGGACAGACCTGGTCTCTCATGTCAGTCCTCTGGGCTCAGATCACCTCACCTGACACAGGTGTGTGTCTCTTGTTCCTTTCCATACATGTATAGCTCGAGCCTGTCGTATCAAATAAATCCGACTTTGATTTAAACATGAAAAGTGACCAAAGGACAGAAGCATAATTTAACCTGATACTAACTGCCCTTCAGTGACAGCTGATGTCATCATCCTCTCTCACACACACACACACACACACACACACACACACACTCGTTCGTTACCTTGAGTTTCTGTATTTTTCCAGCTAGAGACGAGTGCGTGCCGACATGTTGGAAGAGCGACGGCTTGAATCGAATCCTCAGGTTAGCTTTCTGTCTGTCACAGTGTTTCTGAAACAAACACACCAACAACGTTAAACTAACGTTTGTTCAATCCTGTTGATGCTGCACTGACTCAGCTTCAGTCTCAGAGACTCACCGCGTCCTTCTCTGGGTTGCACACTTTGACCCACATGATGTGGTCGAGGAGCCAGTCGATGGGTTTGTCTTTGTAGAACATCAGCATGAACTCCACGATGAGCGACAGGTCCAAGGACTTGAACATCTTACCTGAGGAGAAGCACGGAGTTTACTTTAGTTCAGTGTGATGGACGAAGGTTCAAACCCGTCGCTGTGTGGAGAATCAAAGCGAGCCGTGACTGATTTAAACACAGAGGACATTTTGTCTGATTCAGGGCTGAGGAATGTGTCGAGTCAATGAGAGTCTTCAGATCTACAGACGAGGTCAGAGGTCACGGCAGCCTGAAGACACTGTGGGATTAAGTTCTGGTATCTTCCACAGTCTTTAATCCTGAATGTGGTTTGTTCTATTTTGTCCCTTTGTGTAATTTAACTACAAGATCCATGAGCCTTTGCTACAGTCAGAGGCTTCGCCTGTCAAATGAATCATTAAACTGTTATTAATGTTTGATTTTAGATGAAAACTACAAACAGCTGAAATTACACAGGTCAATATCATCTGAAATGCACCATGGGAGTTGTAGTTGACTTAAGAAACACTGAACATATGAAGCAGACTGATTCACGTCTTTCAGTCTGGTTGGTTCTGGTCGGGTTCAGACCGTCTCACCGGACTCTGAGGCCAGCAGAGCTCGGCCCGCTGATCCGTCCGGACGTGAGACGAGATAACAGAACAAACCCAGCAGACTGAAGCTAAACTTAGAAAACAGATCTGAGCAGCCGAATTAGAGAACGGCCTGCGGCGCTGCAGCTCGTCTGATTTATCTCAGTGAGTCCGCTTCAACATGAATTCATGAAAGCAGACGCTGGAGGAGGAGAGGGAGGAGGAGAGGGAGGAGGAGAGGGAGGAGGAGAGGATTCATGAGGTCAACCACGAGGAGCAGAGGGAGGAAGACGAGGAGGAAGTGACAGAAACAACAGCTGAGGACTGTAATGGAGGCCATTCACACAACAAAAGATGAAGCTCCTCTGAGCTCGATTCTGATTGGATGAAGGATGAAGTTCATGTATGTGCAGCTCTGTGAGGCTGATCCTCAGTGTCATGGTGCAATATATCAAATAAATATATCAAATCTATAAAACACATGACGTGTTGGAAACTCAGCTGGACTTTCTTCTTCTGCTGTCTGAAGCTGTTTTTGTCTTTAAACAGAACAAAGAGTGTGTGATGAAGGGAGAGCACGGCACACACACACACACACACACACACACACACACACACATTTCCACTTCACTTCACTGTCAGAATACCCAGAATGCAACAGTTTCATCAGCCACACACCAAACAGGAAACAGAGACAACATGTTAAAATGTTCTGCACCGCACATGATGGTGTGTGTGTGTGTGTGTGTGTGTGTGTGTGTGTGTGTGTGTTATATTCTCCCTCTGGGACACACACATACACACACACACATAATGACATAATTGGTTGTTTTCTCTGCTGATCATCAGATCAATAATTCACATTTGTTTCATTTCATTTCGGCGCCTGCAGCAGAAACTCGTTACTGCAGAACGATTAAACCGATCAGACTGTTAAACGCTGACGAGAGACTGAGACTCAGTTTAAAGGACAAAAAGGTTCATTTGACTTCTTCTGCTAAAGGGTTAGCGTAGCTGCTGCTGTCATGCGGTTCATTTATCCGATTGGTTCAAATTATCTCGTGACAGTTGATTCGTCCAATCAGCTGTCTGTTCCCGCTCTTTGAAAATTATTTTAAAGATTTTAATTCAATATTTGATTTCTTGATTTGAACTGAGATGAAATTCAAAGTTTACATTGTTTCATCCTGAATCTTGTTCATAACTTCTGAAGAAATGTTGATTTATGAATTATTGATTAGAAATCTTCCCGGTCGCTCGTTTCTTCCTCAGTTTTGTTTTTTCGGCCTCTGGAGGAAAAAAAACGAGGTGCGCTTGATTCTTCAGTCATGACGGGCCGAGTGCTCGGGGACCTATTAGAGGGAAGTGGAGCAGCAAAGCCTCATGGGAGGAAAAATGACGCTGGGTAATTTTGTGTGTGAGCGGCTGCAGGAGGAGGAAGGCTTCACACACACACACACACACACACACACAGTCTGATGTCTTTGTGTACGGTTACCGTGGTAACAGACATGTTGTTTTGCCTTATCAACACAAATATTCACATCTGACCTCAAAGAATGAAACTCGTTTGTTTTCCAGGCGTGTTCCTGAGAATCCTTGAATTCAATGACCATATTTTCAGCAGTCTTCCGGTCAGAACGGATTAAATATCTGATCTGTTGGCGACCGGGCCGACGACCTTTGTGATTTCTGGCCTCCATCTGTCAGCTGGAAACACTTCTGAGGAGTAAAAACCTGAACCTGAGATCAGCTCACGGTTCCAGGCAAGTAAACGTCTGCGTTCCACATGTCAGCACCGGGCCTGATTGGACCCGGGAAGACAGAAGTCATTGATCAGCCTCGACAGAATAATTAGAAAGCAGATCAGACGGATGCTGACGCTTCAATTAATCTGCTGGAGTTCATTTAACCGTCAGATGGAGTTTAGTTTCCTGTCAGAGACCAGAGAGCAGAACCAGAACCAGAACCTCCGGGGTTCTGCAGAGGACTGTGAGAAGAGCAGCGACTCACCAATGAAGCCAAGCTGAGAAAACTCGAGGATCATCCACTCCTCCAGCGGCTGCTGCAGAGCAAAGTTCTTCATGGTGGTGAAGTAATTCGGACGAGCGACGATGTCGTCCTCCAGCTGTAAGAGAGAGAGAGGAAGTACTCGGATACTTCAGTACAAACATAGAAATACTCTAACTACAACACATTCGACACACAGAGAGGCTAACAGAGAGGCTAACAGAGAGGCTAACAACAACTACTGGTGGCTGTTAGCTGAGAGCTAGCTGCTCGAAGAGGCAGTGCTAACGTGACAACACATTAAATATTACAAACACACGTGAATTTACAGCTGACACTCAGAGCTCATAAGTTTGTTTGTTAGCTCCATGGCTAGCTCTGTTAGCTCCATGGCTAGCTCTGACTACCAGCAGCTGTATTGCTGCTACACTGAGCCGTGGTCAGTCTGTCACACGATTAGCTGATCGTGATCCAACATCCTGTGCGACCAGAAAAGGTTCATTCACGTTAGCGCTAAATGAAATTAACTGATAATACATATCTGCTATAACTACAACTTAAACATTACGGCTAACGTTACGGCTAACGTTACGGCTAACGTTACGTAGCAGTGGAGGTGATGTTTAATTTATACGTATATTTGTTGTATATTCATGTTGATGAACACTAGGACACACTGAGGACACACTGAGGACACACTGAGGACACACTGAGAACACACTGAGGACACATGAGGACACACTGAGGACACACTGAGGACACACTGAGGACACACTGAGGACACATGAGGACACACTGAGGACACACTAGGACACACTGAGGACACACTGAGGACACACTGAGAACACACTGAGGACACAGAAGGACACAGAAGGACACACTGAGGACACACTGAGGACACATGAGGACACACTGAGGACACACTGAGGACACACTGAGAACACACTGAGAACACACTGAGGACACAGAAGGACACACTGAGAACACACTGAGGACACATGAGGACACACTGAAGACACACTGAGAACACACTGAGGACACATGAGGACACACTAGGACACACTGAGGACACACTGAGGACACACTGAGAACACACTGAGGACACAGAAGGACACACTGAGGACACACTGAGGACACATGAGGACACACTGAGGACACACTGAAGACACACTGAGAACACACTGAGGACACATGAGGACACACTGAGGACACACTAAGGACACATGAGGACACACTGAGGACACACGAGGACACACTGAGGACACACTAGGACACACGAGGACACATGAGGACACACTAGGACACACGAGGACACACGAGGACACACTGAGGACACACGAGGACACACTGAGGACACACTGAGGACACACAAGGACATACTGAGGACACGCAAGGACACAATGAGGACACACTGAGGACACATGAGGACACACTGAGGACACATGAGGACACACTGAGGACACGCAAGGACACACTGAGGACACACTGAGGACACATGAGGACACACTGAGGACACACGAGGACACATGAGGACACACTGAGGACACATGAGGACACACTGAGGACACACTAGGACACACTGAGGACACACTAGGACACACTGAGGACACACTAGGACACACTAGGACACACTGAGGACACACTAGGACACACTAGGACACACTGAGGACACACTAGGACACACGAGGACACACTGAGGACACACGAGGACACACTAGGACACACGAGGACACACTGAGGACACACAAGGACACACAAGGACACACTGAGGACACACTGAGGACACACTAGGACACACGAGGACACACTGAGGACACACTGAGGACACACGAGGACACACTGAGGACACACTGAGGACACACTGAGGACACACGAGGACACACTGAGGACACACGAGGATGTCTTAATGAATCTATGAACTAATAAAAACTGACACATGAATCCTGAACAGTGAAAATATCCTGAGCTTCAACATGGCAGCTCTGCAGCTTCCTGACAGACTCCACTTTAGTCTGAGGGGAGTCGACATGGAGTAATTACCTCCTCCACCTCCTCCACCTCCCTCCCTGCTGTCATCTCTGAGGAGAAACTCTGGAAAGTTCAGAGTGAGTTTAAGGTGTCAAAACATCGACTGTGTGTCTGTGTTCCTGTCAAAACACTTCATGTAGGAGCAGCCCAACGCTCCATCGCCGCCACCGCCAAGCTGAGACGATGGCGGGGAGCTCCATCACCAGAAATAAGAGCTCCAGCTGGGAGAGGGGCATTCAAGGACAACAGCCCAAAAACGTGAAGCGCCACAGGTCACACGGCGAGGACGGACACATCTGTCTGAAACTCCTGTCTGAAACAAAGTGAAACACAAGCTGCAGTTCCTCTAACGTCCACTTGAGGCTGGCTGCAGAAGTGAGTCAGTCTCCATAAGTCCCCATGTTCAAATGTCCAACTTCAGACTGAAGTCTGGTTTCAGAGCGTCTGTTCGGTCACTGCAGGGCAGACGCTGCTGATCACGGTGCGACATGGCTTCTGTCTTCGTTAACCTTCAGCCCTGCTGACACGTCTCTTCTTCAGATGTCAGCCACTCGTTTCATCTTTAAAGTGACGGAGCGTCACAGACACCGCCACTAACGACCCCTCAGTCTACCCACAATGCAACACTTTCATCACCTCGCTCTCTAGCAGGATTACATCACTCTAACCTGATTTATTAGATCCATCAGACGTGACGCTGTTTAATCATCTGAAGTCAAAGATGATCACACACACACACACACAACATAAAAACAGGAAACAACAACAATCTCAACAGATTAAAAGCCTGCAGGAAACACAGGCTTTTATTTTGAAACATCTGTACAGCGTTTCCTTTCTTACCTGGACGTAGTAAGTTCCTTTAGACTGAGCGTACATCATCAGGAAACAGTAGTCCAGATTCTGCTTCGTCCTCCACCTGAGGAAGAGGAAGAGGAAGAGGAGACAAATAGTCAGTGAATAAAGATTCAATGAGCCATGACATCACACACACTGTCTAAAACCTGCACTCAGGTGTGGACAGCGGGGGTCAAAGGTCACTTAAGATGGACTCAACATGGATTTTAATTTGGTGTGTTCTTCTCTCTGTTCCTTCCTGCATCTCGTCTCCTCCTTCCTTCCCTCTGTCCACCATCTTCTGTACTCTTTCCTTCCTTCCTTCCTTCCTTTCTTCCTTCCTTCCTTCCTTCCTTCCCTCTCTCCAGTCTTCTCTCTTCTGTCCTTTATTAACCTCCTCCTCTCTCTCCTTTGTTACCGTGGTAACAAGACCAAAGGGGGCGGAGCAACAGTTATTAAGTAAAATGATGTCACCTCGATCTGCGTGTGTGTGTCTATGTCTGTGTGTGTGTGCGTGTTGAACAGCTCACCAGGCTTCTGTCAGCCTGTCATGTCTAATTCATGAGCGAGCTAACGACACACACACACACACACACACACACAGTTACTCAACTTTCTCTGATTACTGGAGCTGATAAACACAGAGTGTCACTTACGCGTCTGTGTGTGTGAAAGCCTTAGAGCAGTTTGACTGGTCTTAGAGACTACGTCCTGGTCTTAGAGACTACGTCCTGGTCTTAGAGACTACGTCCTGGTCTCAGACAGTCTGGTCTTGGAAAATGAACTAAAGTTTCTAAAACCATCCTGATGATTCATTTTGTTATTAAAACAGACTTTTATAGTGAAAGAGCAGTTTCCTGTACTGAAGCCACACACACACACACACACACACACACATACACAAACAAAACACGAGGTTGTTCCACACAGACTGAGTCATGATGTTGGCGAAGTGTTGAATAAACCAAAAGGTTGTTTCTACACACTCACACACACTCACACACACACTGACCTGACTCTCTCTTTGGGGTCTCCAAAGGACTCTCTGAGTTTGGAGAAGTCGGGGTAGAAGTGGACGGACGGAGAGACGACCTCCAACAGACCGGACTGGATCTCTGCTGGGAAACTGACACACAAACAGGAAGTCAGTGAGGTCGCCGTGGAAACGTCCATGTTGTCCAAAACCAGAAGAAGAAGAAGAAGAATGGAAAGGAGGATGTCGGTGAGGAGAGGAGGTTACAGCCTCTCCATGTATAAACATGAACGTGATGCTAAGCTAGCTGTTTGTTCCTGAGAAGAGAGTTAGGATGTCAGGAAGGAAAGGAAAAGGAAAGGAAAGAGTGAAGGAGGCAAAGCTACAGGAGGGTTAATGAAGGAAGGACGAAGGAAAGGAAGGAAGGAAACATCAGACTCCATCTTTGAATTTAATGTTTTTACACAAAGCTTCCTGCTGACACAGTTCATGCTGCAGGCTGTGTGTGTGTGTGTGTGTGTGTGTGTGTGTGTGTGATAAATTAATCATGCACTAACATGGCGTGAACAATGGCGCACACACAGCTGTTCACACACACAGCAGTGATCAAAGGCTGACACGTACATGCCGACATCAAACACACACACACACACACACACACGGAGGAATCCTATATCCGTTGTCGTAGAAACGGCATCCCATCATGCAGTTGGACTTACAGGCGCTTCAGGTTCTCTGCTACACTGCTGGCGTACTGCTGATCAGCCTGAAAACACACACACACACAGAAATGGGTGTTATTGTGACTCCGGCAGGTGGCCGTCGGTGTCGTGCCAGAACTGGAGCTGGGTGACACACAGGTTAGCATCATGGCTAACGTTAGCTGCTGAACTCATTTAGAAAGCTACAAATAACACACACACTCATTGTGTTGTGTTAGCGGTAGCGTTAGCGAGCATCACAGCTGGGCTGACTGTAGTCAGTGATGTTAGCTGGCTGCTATGTCTGCTGTAGTTACACTTGTTGCACACACACACACACATACACACACACACACACACACTTTTGTTCCCGCTCGACCAACAACAACAACTTGAGCAATAGATGACATCACGGTCCAGCCTCCCGCTCAGCCAATCAGAGCCCTGATGGACTCCCTCTGGGACCCAATCATCTGGCTCTGAAGGTCGCTCAGAGGTCACACACATGTTTTCCACCAGCCGGGCGGAGCTGCAGCCGGGCGGAGCTGCAGCCGGGCAGCCTCTGCACAGAGTTTGTGGTTTGTTTTGGCGTCCTGGAGGTGCCAGCTGGGTGGAGCTTACCACAGAGCTCAGCGTTAACGAGGAGCAGACGGAGCCTCGAGCTGCTCGCTGGTGATAATCACACTCCTCTCTGAGACTCTGAAAGTTGTTGATGACCAAAAACAGAAATTTCTGTTCTGGGCAGAACACCGAGGCCAAAACCAGAACCAGGTCCAGACCATGTTTACAGCGCAGGTTCTGTTTCACACAGTACTAAAGGTTCACAGAGGTTTCCACGTGAGCTGAACACAAACATCACTGTGATGTGAACGTCCACCTGAGGCTGGCCAAACAAAAAACATAAAATTAAAGTAAAATGTTTAAATTAAAATTACAAATAAGAACTTATTTTTGCTGCAGTGTTGCAGCTGCTGTCAGATGAGCCAGAACCGAGCTCTGAACAGAACCACAGACGGTTTCCTGGCTCTGCTCTTTGTTCCTGTCACAGTCGGTTTCAGAGATTTTACACATTTGGTTTCCTTCACGCTCAGATCGTCGTGCCGCTCACTCCAGGTCACCACCTACAGGGGGCGCTAGCTCGCTCAGGACGCCGGCCTCACAGCAACGAGGCTTTTACTTCATTTACGGTAAAAAATTACTGTAATAAATTCAGTAAAACTTCTAATTTGACAGTAAAAGGACGTTTAAGGTGCTTTATTTCATATGTTACTGTACAAATAAATTTAGTTTTTCCGTTCAGCTGACATGAGGATAGCGCCGTGGAGGGCGTGGTGCGTCAGCTGCAGGGGACAGGTGTGGAGGGCTCAGGTGAGGCGCCCTGTTGGCTAATCACTCTCCGCTTTTTAACACTTTAGCGTGCCGGACCTGAGAGACGATCCAGACAGTCACAGAGAGGAACCGAGAGGTGGTGACAGCCTGCAAGTGACCAGAGTGTGTGAGACTGTCGTCTGTCTCCGAGTGTCTCTGCTGAAGAAACCTGCGGTGCAACAGAGACCAAACCAAATGTATAAAATAAAGAAATATTACAGTGTCTAATACACTTACACACTAATACACTAACACTTTATTCTGTTTAAATGCTGTATAAATAAAGGTGTAAACAGTCATTTTGTCTACACACACACACAAAGTTGAATGTTGATCTGATGTTTCTGCTTTAAAACTGTTAAAATATATAATTCTATTTATAAATGTGATTTCTGAGCTTCCTCTTCATGCTGTTGGATTTCAGACGTCGGAGTCGCTGCCCACTTCACAGTTCTGTTCAGTGACTCAAATAAGGTGCACATAATTAGCACATAATTAGCACATCAGCACAAACAGCCATTGATTAGCAGCTAATTGAAGTTTGTTTCTGCCAGTTGGAGAAACTAAAAAGCTGATTAGACCTCTGGAGGTGACTGGAAAGACT